>BQNB010006746.1:32552-96301 GCA_026074375.1 Tanacetum coccineum | reverse complement strand
ACTATAAGATTGAGTCCCTTAATTTAATGTGGAGGGACTCATAATTGTTTGTATTATTCACACAGCCATAGGTACAAGCTCCTTTAATTTAATGTGGAGGGACTCATAATTGTTTGTATTATCCACACAGCCATAGGTACAAGCTAATATAAGCCACAATGTAAGTTGAACCTGCGTGATATTTATGATGAAGATAAAGAGGTGTGCTGTTATTATAGATTGAATGCAGATAATTGTTAATGCAGTGATGATGATTTGCAGTTACACATGAATAGGAAGGGATACCAAAGAGGACAAACAAACCAGATGTTAGCTATAAATGCAATGCTTGATTCCATATCTTCCCTCACAGTTTAACAGATAAGTCTAAGTTCCCACATAGTTTAACAGATAAGTCTAACCATCAAAATTGCTTTACGCATAATGTCCGACAAGGTTGCGGGCACCAATCTGGAAATGCAGGCTGCAGACATTGCCAGATCTTCACAAACCAATAGCCAGTTGTTCTTGGACCAGTTAGATGTTGATGTTAGCGGTACCATTGTTGTCATGATTAGCAGGATGTGGGATGTGAATGCTATAACAGTACGTTATTTGAGCACTGATTTTGTTGTGTCTGATTCAAAGGTAATTTTTAAACTTTAGGTTTCCTGATGTGGAGTTGTTTTTTAACCTTTAGATCTTGCAGGGCAATATGATTCATTGTACTGCCAGGGGAAGCATTGCACATAATTTCTTGCGGTTAAAAGAAGGTAGTGTCTATTCAATCAAGAATTTTGTTGTGCATCCTAATAAAGATGAGTTTTGGATAATGAAGAATGATACCTTCATGCTTGAGTTTGATGGATCGACCACCATACGAAAGGTCTCTGTTAGCACTGTCAGTTTTATCAGATATCCTTTCCAGATGGTAAATTTTGACTGGCTGGAAGCAACAAACAATAAGTACTTGATTGGTAGGTATATAATTTTTGAAGTTATATGTTATCCTTTGTTTATACTAAAGTAAATGAATGGATTGCAGATGTTACCAGGTATGTAACCAATGTGGGTAGGACTACGTATCAGAAATCAGGGTCGTGGACGCTTGACTTTTACCTGGCCAACCACAGGTTTTAACACATTCTACTAAAAGGTTGATTCCCATTTATATGTCATGTCTATGGTTTTCCTAAATTTCTCTCCTTTTAAATAAGGGTCAGTCAGTTAGGGTGACTCTATGGGGAGGCCTTGGTGATGTTTTAATTAAGAAGAAAACAAAGCATGTGGGCATGTCTGCCATTGTTTTGACTTCAATGTTAGTCAAGAGTTATAATAGTAAGGCCTAATTAAGCATATAGTAGCTCATCAAACCTGATTTATGATGATGAAAATATCCCCGCCCTACAAGCATTGAAAAAAGAAAAGCCGTAAACACCCATATATTGTTTAAATTATTGTTTATGAACTAACAGTTTACAATTACCGTTATTATTAATGGCAGTGAACTTGAGCAGACCATCAAAGGTTCACGTGCTGATTCGTCTGAACGCTATCATGATCCAGAGGCCGTGTAGTATTGTTTGAGGAGTCAGGGCACTTTAAATCGTAAACTCAACAAACTCGTCAAAACAAATTCCCAAATGGAACCCCTCACATAAAATTCCCTAGTAACGTGATACGATAAGATTTTAAGTTTCTTCAAAAGCTAGTCGATGATAAATTACGTTAATTATATAACGTAATTGTTTTATAATGCGCCGATCGTTGATTAATAGCGATAAATGTATCGGGTTTTTATAAAATCGAGTCTTATAATATTAATATATATATTTATAATTTATATAAAGATATTATATTTTATATTTTTAAGTTTGCAAAAATGGCAATATATACCCTTGATTTATAAAACTTTTACAAATTTAGTCCTTTATATATAAAGTATATATAATTTAATCCTTTAACTTTAAAACTTGGCAAAATAGGACCTTGTAGTTATAACTTTAGGAAAATGACATTTTCAGCTCCTCTAGTTATAAATTTCAGAAAGTTACAATATATACTCCTATGCATGAAAACATTTGCAAATCAAGTCCAAAATTCATAATTTAGATATTTTTGAAATCCAAAAGAGTTTTGCAGGTCATGGCTTATTAGAATAAGCAAAAATAAGATGTTCTAATGTAATAAAAGTTTAGAAAAAGGATTCGTTAGCTAGAAACTCAAAACGGGTCATTTTTAGGGTTTTAACCAAAAACGCATGGGTTTGAGGATTCAAGGCTTTAACAAGAGTTCATATAGGATCTTCAGAGTCTTATGAATATTCTAAAACATATTATGAGTTTATTGAACAAGATTTTGAGCTTAATTGAGCTTATATGGGTCGTATGAGCTTATTTGGATTCGTACGCCTAGAAAACAACTTCAAGGGATTCTTTTTCTTGATTCTTGGCTTCAATTCTGATCTTAAGGCTTCTCTTGATCCTCTTTGGTCTGATTTAGAACTCCATTTGTGTTTGTGATTAAGATTTGAGGTGTGTTTGAAAAGTATGTGTATGTATGCGTATATATAGTACTCGAACACCCTTGGTGGCCAAGTTTTCTTGGTGTGGTGGCCAAGGGTTGTAGGGGAATGACTAAGGGCAGCTAGGTGATGAGTATGGAGAGCTAGGATTGCAGCTTTGCAAGGTGGAAGGGTTGTGAAGGGTTTGGTTTGCAAGAAAGGTGACGAATGGGGTGTTTGCTTGGTAACCAAGTATTGTAGCAAGCAAGGAGGCAAGGAGGTGGGTATGGTGCTTAGTGGTGATGTAGTAGTGAGGTCATGGTGGTGCTTGGATGCTAGCTTGGTTTAAAATGGGTCAAAAATAAAATAAAGGGGTGTCGGGTTTGAATTTAGGTTCGGGTTATGGTTTTTGGTTTTAAATTCGAGTTAGGGTTAAGGCTTAGGATAGATTATGGTTTAGGATTAAGGTTTTATTGTTACGATTAGGGTTTAGGTTTAAAGTTTATGTTTTAAAATGAAATTAGGGTTTTAAAACTAGTTTAGGGTTTCGGGTTAGGGTTTTAGGTTTTAGGACGTAGATTAGGGTTTAGGATTAGGGTAATTAGAGTTTAAATGTTGTGCATTAGAAGCTTGTACTTAGTGCTTAAGTAATGGTAAGAAACTAAAAGAAAAATAGTGGTAAAATGAGCTTGTTTGAATCTGTGCTTTATTGATTTGTACATTGAGCTTAAACGTATTGTACCATGGTTTTGGAGGGAAGTATGATTCAAATATTATGCTATGATACTTGTACACATGCCTTGAATACTTGTACATTCATTTTATATGTGTACATTACATATAATTAGGGTTTGATATAAACGTTTAATGTTTAAAGTTTGTTTTGAAATAACGTTGTAAATGGTACGTTAAATGGGTAATGTACTTTAAAATTGATATTAAGATATAGACTTGACATATTATGATGTTTACATGATATAAACATAGATAGAATTGACATAGGTAGGTTGCGTGAGCTCGTTTACTTTAAAGATGCAAGTTACGTTGCATAATAAGATAAAGCAAAAGTTTTCTTGTAAAAAGGTGGTATATATAATAGATGGATAATTACAATGATGAAAATTACGGGTTGTTATAGGTGATGGGACTACGTCGGTGGTAGTGTTTGGCTTGTGGAAATTTTTTTAAAGAAAGTTGGACACATTATTAATGTTTGTTTGATTGTTAAAATATCAAAAGCACTCCACATTAAAATATGTGCATACCAATATTTTAAGACATCTACTTTTTTCAAGTCAAAGTTAATGAGTAAACTTTAGTCAATAATACAAAGTTTCCTTGTGGAAAATTTCTAACCCATCCTAAGAGCCCACGGTACCGTAACGCCGTTGGGTCTGGCGTTAATGCCGTGGCCGGCGTCACGGTACCGGCGTTTCAAAATTGGTCACGGTGTTGGGTGCTAAGTTACCGCAACAACTTGGTAACTTGGCCTGTTTTTAAAAAAAAAAATTCATTTTACCCCCCCCAACATTTATAAACGGCTAGTTTTTCAAAATTTGAATTTTTTTTTGTTTTTTTTTTCATTCTACCTTATATATACTACACCAACTCTACCATATTACACACATAAAAACACAAACACTCTCTACACACAAAAATGAATCAAAATAATGAAGATCGTCAACTCTCCGTTTTTGAAATCGATGCTAATGATGATGAAACCGACGTGGTCTTTTTGGAGCAAGCGTACGCGTATCACCAACAATTGGTTGCCGAAGAAAATCATCTACCACTTACCCGGAACCCAATCAATCGTGACCGAGAGGGGGCCGAAGAACGATTGATGGCCGATTATTTCAATGATCATTGCAGGTATCCCCTATATTATTTTCGAAGAAGATACCGTATGCGCCAAAAACTATTTTTGAAAATAGTCAAAGACATTAGCACTTATGAGGCCGATCCTCTTCTCGATCATTTTAATTTTTTTAGAGTTTGACCCGATGCTACGGGTCGAATGAGTCTTAGTGTTATTATGAAATGCACAGCGGCCATACGCCAATTGGCATATGGCACCACGCCCGATGCGTTTGATGACTATTTACAAATGAGTGAGCGTACTGCACGTAATTGTCTATTTCATTTTAATACGTGCATTATTTCTTTGTACATGGTCGAGTATTTAAGAAAGCCAACGGTGGAAGACGTTGAAAACATATATAATAAACATCTTACAACTCATGGTTTTCCGGAAATGCTTGGAAGCATTGATTGTATGCACTGGGAATGGAAAAATTGTCCAGTTTCATGGCAGGGACAATACGGTAGGGGAGATAAAAAAATACCCTACTATAATGCTTGAAGTTGTTGCTTCGCACGATTTGTGGATTTGGCATGCGTTTTTTGGGGTAGCAGGTGCAAATAACGATATTAATGTTTTAGATAATTCTCCGTTATTTGATGACCTTCTTAATGACACAGCCCCTGTAGTTCCGTATGTGGTAAATGGTGTTGGTTATGAAAAAGGGTATTACTTAGCCGATGGTATTTACCCACAATGGGCGACTTTCGTGAAATCTTTCATGGTTGCAAATGAAGCGAAACATGCTTACTTTAAAAAGCGTCAAGAAGGTGCAAAAAAAGATGTCGAACGTGCTTTTGGTGTTCTCCAAGGACGTTGGGGAATAATACAACAACCAGCACGATCATACCATGTCAACACCCTTCGTCGAGTCATGTATTCTTGCATCATACTCCATAACATGATTTTAAAAGATCAAAAGATGACGGTTTTGACTGGAACGAGGTGTACACTAACCCGTCAAGAAATATGCAGCGTACATGGATTGAAAGGTGTGAAACTCAACGTCGAAAAAATAAAGAAATGCGAGACCGAGATACGCATCTAAGTCTCCAACTAAACCTTATGGAGCATATTTGGCAAGAAGCTGAACACGAAGATGAAGACTTTTAGTCACCGGGGCGTATGTTTTTTTTATTTTCGTATGTTTTTTTAATTCCGTATGTTTTTTAAAAGTATTGTAATGTGTAATATTATTTAATGAAATATTTTAGTTTATTTAAGGGGGTGTTATGAAAAATTAAAAGTGAGACTCAAAAAGTGGTGTTAACTCCAAGTTATGGTTACCTGGGTTTTTTTGGATGTGAATGTGAATGTGAAAAAGCTGACGTGACACCCCAAAAAGTAGTGTTACCAAGTTATGGTACCCTATGCTCTTAGGCTTGCATAACATGCCAAACATTTCTTTTTTGTGTCATTACGGAAGATATCTTTGGAATACTAAAACCGATCAGATTAGTGTATGTATGGCAGTTGGCCTATTTTATATTACATTATAGATAATTTCTTCATGTGAACTTTGTATTTTACAAAAAAATCTTCAAACAGTTGTATATGAAGCAAGATTATGAGATTGTGATATTGTTCAATCATACTTGTATAGTTAGAAGTTCAGTAGAGTTGGATTACTTGTCAATGTATATGACACGCGATTATATCCGTTAAGACAAACAGTACTGTGAAAGACGATGCGAATCGATCATTAAATGGGCTTAATAATGTTTTCCATGCTAGCAAAGGTGACGTATTTTTGCGAAGTATTTGCTATTTAAATATTGTTCTGTTGTAAGAAAATACTAATCACTGATTAATATTTGGTTACTACTACTTATGGAACCATTTTTCTTCCAAAGTCGATCACTGCACTTGTTACTTTAAGTAACACCTAAAAAGAAAGTCGATCACTAAATTATACTACCATCGAATTTAATAATTTTTGTGTTTACGTCATTCGATCTTAGCCCGTTAATATCAAACTTTCAAATAATAGTAAACGATGATCATTTCATGTGCAAGCAGGATGGATTAATTATTTACCCTCCCTTGTAAATAATTAAAGTTGAAATTGATTCTTTTGTTACGTATAAGTCGTTGTGTACTAGAAGACCTCTCCTACGGATTACGAGTTTATGACTCGATGTTAACTTCATGCAAAGGACTTTTGTGAAGTAAAGAGGAAATAGGGGTGATACGTAGCAAACTAAATAACGTCCTTTCGTTTAATAATTCACAAATCAACGGCAATAAAAACACTTAAAACTCGTATACAAAGAAACAGAGCTCAAAATGATTCATTAATGGTGAAACTCAACCAAATGGTTACAACAGAATTAAGAGAGAAAATGTGTTTTCACACGGTTACAATTTTCAAGATAATGCAAGAAATGAGCTATCATGGGTATTTATAGGCCTAGGAGGGAAGGTTGGGAAGTTGAAGTCTTTGGTGGGAATTACTTTGCTTAAATCTGTTTACTAGTTGGTGAGAATAACACGTGCACCTCACGTATCTGGTTTAGAACCACACACGTGCACCTCACGCGCACCAACAGTATAACAGACTTATAACAGTATTATTAATACACTAGCAGTATTAATAATACGCTAGCAGTAATAACTCTGCTAGCAGTACTAACTTATGCTAGCAGTACTAACTTCTTAAGCCTGACAGTATTAACTTCTAGCCCAACAGTATTAACTTCCAATTGAGCTCGTATCAATCCCTCCTTCTTCAAACATTGCTTGTCCTCAAGCTTGTTTCTCAACTCAAAAAGCTTTATACTCAACACAGGTCTTGAGCTTGGATAGTTCAACAACTTTTTATTAATGACCATCAGCTCAGCTTCACGCTCAGGCTCAGGCCCACACTTAGGCTCAGGTTGAACTTCAGCCTTTGGAACATCAAACTGGACTTCAATATTTTCGATCCACACAATGCAGCCAAACATCCAACTATCAAGTAGTGGTTTTTGAACACCACTAATCAAATTTTCTAGTGAAAAATGCAACTGGTGAGCTCTCCGGTCATGGCCCAAATACGTCTTCTTAACCAGCTTTAACCTTTTCTCCAATCCCAAGTCGCCAAACTTAGCATCAATTTCCCTTAACCTTGTATCATTAATATCATGAACTCGGTGTATATTAGAAGCAAACTCCAATAACAATTTAAAAACTATTTGATTCTTATTAACAAAAATCTCCTTCCCAAAACATTTGATCACATTATCCATGACTTTAGTCTCCTCCCAAACAGAATCCAAAATAGAGTCCTCTGCAGACTTCTCCACCATAATCAGAGGATATAAGCTGTTCACATTCTTGTTAGAAAGGAGAGCAAAACCATAACCATCCTTCCCACTGAATGAACCTTTTAACCAACTAACACATAACATATCATTCATGAGTGTGATTAAGTAGACAAACTGATGAATATCCAATCGTGTAATTAAGTAAACAAGCTGATGAACTGATAAGTCTTCCACTCGTGTCACTTGTATCATTCCATCTCCCTTTAAACTATTCTTGCCCACAAGGAACATCAACGTGCCACCGAACCAAACCTGGAAGCTCGGCTCAGATTCAATGCTAAACATCAGGTTCAAGCTTAATTCTAGTATTTGGAACAGCATGTATTCACTGAATTTCAATCTCCCCATCCATACCAGCAACCAACAACTACTAACAACCCTTATCAATGTCCCTTCCAGCTTAATGATTTCACAATTTCCATCCCGAAGTGTGACTAGCTGATGTAACCCACAACCTATAACAACTTTTTTTCCTTTTGGGTCACCTCAAGTATCAAACTTCCATTTATTATTCCTAACTTGGCAATATATACCACATGTCTTTTTCCTGCCACGCCATTTGCATCTACTTAACTCCCAATAACAAATGTTAACTCCATTCTTATTAGCGTCTTTACAAGACATGAACAAATACTTTCCTTCAAAATCACTTATGCTCCTTGTAACACCTTTACTTCGTATAAAACATTTCAGGTTACTTAAACCTTTCTCTTTTGAATCTGATAAACCCCTCTTAACGCCACTAACCATATGAATAAGAAGTATAATCATCTTCTCTGAATCTTCCCATATCCCTTTAAAATTGTTACTGATAACCCCAATTGATTCCATGTCTTCATCTTTCAAAATTGTATCCGTTAGTTTGGGATGAGAGACATAAGCTGAACCCGTGAGTTTCAATTCAGGCACTTTTCGCTCCGAACTCCAACTAGAGTCTTGCCCCCTCCAGTTGGTTTTAGAATCATTTAACAGTAGGGCACTCTGAAACTCTGTTTGATCAGTAGAGTCTTTCATGATCTCTATTTCTTTTTCACTACTTTTCTCACATTCCTTCCAACAATCACCACAACCCATCAACTCAGTGGTACTAACCCCATCACCTTCTATATTGCCCACTCTGTGTTTGTCAAACCCCCATGGACAAGTCTTGTTCCTTTCTTGTTTGTCCCTCCACCATGGTCGAGTCTTCTTTCTCTCGAATAAGGTATCACAAACAGCAAAATTACCATTACTAACATCAACAATCACCTCACTTTTGTTTTTAACCTCACCCTTCATTGGTTCATCAACTATCACCACCCCATTAACTTCCACGTCACTCGACTCATTTGATCCCAATTCATTACCTTTTCCTGCTTTAGTACAAAGTTTATCAATATTTCCCAAGCAACTGGTGGCATCTAATTCCATACCCACACCCTCTACATTTTCTTCACAAATATCCTCAACCCCTTTATCATCACAATTCATCACCCTAATGCCCATCAAACCAATGGATATGTCAATCATTCGATTCCCTACTTCCCCCTTTTGTTCCATTTTATCAGCTTTATTAACAACACTAACATCACTAATACTAGAATCTTGGTGCACATCATTCTCCTCTTTAATAGAGACGATTTCAATGGCCTCACTTTCTAAACAATCACTAACATCATAAACTTCAAAATTTGAATCTTCATTCGTTTGGCAACTCTCCCACAAACGCTTGCAATCTGATTCATACATGGAAGCCATACAACATGCATCATGGAGCGTTTTTGGATTGAGACTACTAACCTTTCTTCTAATTACTGGTTGAAGCCGCTAAAGGAACATACTAATGGCACTCACTCCACTATAACCCAGCTGACAAGCAATAGGAACAAATGCATCATACTGCTCGCGAACCGTGCCAATTTTGATACTAGACAATTCATCAAACACCTTGCATGCATCATTTTTACCGTCATTATTTCCATCATCATCTGTTCCACCAACACCATTTCTATCATTAGTACCACCACTAGTTCCTTCACCATTAGTGATTCTAGTAATTTCAGCTTGGAGAAGACGCAATTGTGTAGTATGATCCTTGACTTGACTAGATATAGCATTAACAGAATTCAGTATTTCCGTGAGTGCTTCGAGCAATGATTCCATTGTAACATGTGAAGGAAATGAATTAGTTCTTGTATTTCAGTGAGTGAAGTTCTCAAGAATTGATTGGGTTTCCAAGAAAATGGTTACGTTGAATAGAATTTTAACAGAATAACTGCCAGAAAATAACAAAGTTTCACCGGAAACTTCAAGATTCACCGGAAAATAACTGAATTTCGCCAGAAAAACACCGTCCAAGTTGCCAGGAAGGCAGCTCTAATACCAATTTATACGTAGCAAACTGGATAACGTCCTTTCGTTAAACAATTCACAAATCAACGGCAATGAAAACACTTAGAACTCGTATACAAAGAAACAGAGCTCAAAATGATTCATTAATGGTGAAACTCAACCAAACGGTTACAACAGAATTAAGAGAGAGAAAATGTGTTTTCACACACTAACAATTTTTCAAGATAATTCAAGAAATGAGCTATCATGGGTATTTATAGGCCTAGGAGGGAAGGTTGGGAAGTTGAAGTCTTTGGCGGGAATTACTTTGCTTAAATCTGTTTACCAACTGGTGAGAATAACACGTGCACCTCACGTATCTGGTTTAGAACCACACACGTGTACCTCACGCGCACCGACAATATAACAGACTTCTAACAGTATTAATAATACACTAGCAGTATTAATAATACGCTAGCAGTAATAACTCTGCTAGCAGTACTAACTTCTTAAGCCTGACAGTATTAACTTCTAGCCTAACAGTATTAACTTCTAATTGAGCTCGTATCAAGGGGCTAGCTGCTCAATTATAACGAAGATGGACGTATTTGTGATGTAGCAACTTATTCGGTATAATAATATTAGACGATTACCAAATCATAGCGATAGTAACGTTAATTTGTGTGTGCATATTTAATGTATATATGAGTGTAGAGTAAGTGACAGTAAAAAAAGTTAATAATTTAAATTGTAACTAACTATTTAAATTTTTTAATATATTGCATTATATTGCCTTGTATAGATAGAGGTATTTTAGTCAAGGCTGTCAAAATCGCGAGTAAACTCGTAAGATCGTACGATCTTACATGTTTACTAGCTAAGATTGTGTAAGATCGGCATATGATCGCATCAAGGGTGGGATCCTATGTAAGATCGTGAGACCGCACGTAAACTCGTAAGATCGTCTCGCTATCCGAGTTCACCTATTTCTATTTTTTTCATTTTTTTATCTTTTGAGTCCATATCACCTGCTTAGGCCCAAAAACAAATAAGCTTTACTAATGTCTAATAACTCAACCATTAGCGTTTCATTAGTTTATACCTAGAGGGTGTTTGTTTTTGCTTATATGTGGGTTTATGAGCTTTTTTGATTTCGGCTTATATCTCATAAGCCCCGATTTTTTAGCTTATTTTGAGACTTATGGGTTTATATTAGTTTATCATATCGTAATAAACTTATATGAGCCCACAAGTCTCAAAATAAGCGAAAAAATTAAAGCTTAAGAAAAATAAGTTGAAATCAAAATAATCCGAAAATTTGTGTTTTACTTTTACTTTGGTGTTTCAAATTTGACTATTATTAGTTTCCTTAATCAATTCCTTACGTTTAGGCTTGATTGATGGGTTTTCTTGTAAAAAAGTTTGGCTATCATCCTTTTCATTGTATCACTTTTTCTCTACAATCAATACAAGATTATGACTAATCTTTTATCTTAAATTTATTATGGTATCAGAGCAGGTTCGATTCTAAGAAACCTTCATAAAACCCTTAAACAAAAATGTCAACCGATGAAGGTACCAGACCAACCATCAACCACGAAACCCAAAAAAACCAACTTATGTTCAGACGAAATCAAGGAGAAAAGGAACAATGTACCTTTTGTGGTAAAGATGGCCATAACGAAGACGGGTGCTTCAAAGTAATCGGTTATCCCGACTGGTGGCCAGGAAAAGATAGGCAAGGGAAGCAAAGGCCAAGAACTGTCCGTGTTGAAGGGGAGTTATGGCCCACATTAGGGATCACCGAAGCACAGTATCAACAGCTCATCAAAGTGCTAGAGGCCAAAGGTGGGATCGTGAGGCAGGAACAAACACCTATTGTCAACATGTCAGGTAAGTTTGATAAAGAAGGTATGTGGATTGTTGACTCAGGATGCACCGAACACATAACCTGCTATGATTCCATGTTAAAAAATAAGTTCAAGAAAAACTATGAACCACCCGTGACAATACCAAACGGGGAAACTATTGCCGTGGAAGGGAGAGGAAGTTGTACCCTTCCAAACGGAGTGGATGTTAACGATGTGTTGCATATTCCCAAATTCAAATGTAACTTATTATCAGTTAGTAAATTATCAAGAGATCTTAACTGTGCTATAACATTTCTTCCGGAGTCATTCTTCATGCACGATATACGTTCGGGGACTTTGATTGGGACGGGTAAATGTCAAAATGGTTTATACAAGATGGAGATGGTAAAAAAGAGACATGCTTTAGCGACTTCAGTGAGCACGTGGCATAAAAGATTGGGTCACCCATCCAACCCCAAACTTCAACATCTTGATTTTTTTAAGGGCACTCCTTTAAACTCCAAAGTTTTTTACGATTCTTGCATGAAGGCAAAATTTACCAGGCTTCCGTTTCCTGTTAGTACAACTAAAACCCATGCTTGTTTTGATTTGATCCATTATGATATATAGGGAAAATACCGCACACCTTCTCTTACACGTGCGAGTTATTTTTTAACAATTATTGATGATTTTAGTCGTGCTACTTGGGTTTATCTTTTGAAGCAAAAACATGAGGCGTCAATGTGCCTTAAAGCCGTTCACAAAAATGGTGCAAGTACAATTTGAGAAAAGCATTAGGAGGATAAGGTGTGACAATGGTGGCAAGTTTATATCTAATCAAATGATCAAATTTTATGCCAACCAAGGAATCATCCTTGAGACATCTTGCATACACACACCACAACAAAATGGTGGTGTTGAACGCAAGCACAGACACTTGTTGGAGACAGCTCAGGCTTTGAGGTTTGAAGTAAATTTACGCATAATATTCTGGGGAGAATGTGTCCTAACAGCTGCGTACGTAATAAACCGAATGCCATCAGATGTCATTGGCAATAAAACGCCATATGAGGTTTTATACAACCAAAAACCAAACTATGACAACATGAGGGTTTTCGGTTGTTTGGCGTATTACAAAAGCACCGAAATAAATGGAGACAAATTCAAGATGAAATGAAGACCAGGAGTTTTCTTGGGCTATGCGCCAGGAACAAAAGGTTATAAGATCTTTGACATCATACACAACAAAATCGTAATATCAAGGGATGTAAGGTTCATAGAGAACTTTTTTCCTTTTGCCAACATCAAGGTAGAAGAAGATGAAATTGTTATACCTCCAAGCATCTGGGACGATGAAGTTATCGAAGAGAAACCGAAAGACCTTATAGGTGAACCAAATGAAACTGAGATTGGACATAGTGAGCCGATTGAAGAGTTTGAGGATGATTTTGAACATCACACACAAACTGAGGCACCTAGTGAAGGTCAAACAGATGTTGATGTTGGGCCAGAAGAAAGTCAAGATGAGGATAATCAATTTGGGCCAACGGAAGAGCCCACTTTCAATTTTGATAGCAACAATTTTGTAGAACCGTCAAAAAGAAGCAGAACCCGTCCTACTTATCTTGATGATTATGAAGTCCAACTTCCCCCATCTATAGACCATAAGCAGCCCACTTCCAGTCGAGAGTCCTCAACGGTACATTCCTTGGCACATTATGTTTCTTATGATAATTTTACTAACACACACAAAGCTTTTTTATCGGCCATTACTTCCAACAATGAGCCAAAACATTTCCAACAAGCCATCCAGGACCCAAGGTGGATAGAAGCAATAAAAAAGGAAGAAATATGTCATGGAAAATAAACACGCTTCCTTCTATAGATTTAGTGTCCAAATTCATAACTAATTGGTAAGATTGTCGTTAAAAGTAGAGTCTTTTTTGGGCTGCCCTCAGTGAACCGTTAAAAGAGATAATAAAGGACAGATAATACTAAATAGAATTAATATTATATGTATAATTAATTGGTTTATTAATTTATTAATAGTTAGTAAATTAATTAGAAGTTGATTATAAAGAAGCATGGGCTGAATATGAACTAATACAAGGTGTATTAAGTTGAACGGACTAGGAAGACCCAAAAGGGACCCATGGGATTTTTTTTGGGGGAATCCCACATCACTCTAAAGAGCTATTCCAAGTCTCTTCCTCTCCATATAAATAGAGGGGCATGTCAAGGCTTTATTTGCTCATTTTCTCTTTCTCGTTTCTACTCCTTGTAAGAGTCAACTCGTGTAATGAGACCTTAGGAGTTCGAATCCCTTTTTCTCTTTGATTCGTGAGTGTGAGCTATTACAGATACTCTCGTTTGAGTACTTGACTCCAAGTTCGACCAAGGTGGTCTGTGTGTGAGAAATTTGATTTTCTCAAAGGTTAGTATTTTCTTATTTATTTATTTATTTCTTTTAAGTTGCTTTTATTTATTAGGTTAGGATCCTTTATGGTTTAGTTTCCTTCTAGCCCAAGATTAATTGTTGTTTCCGCTTTATATTAATCTAGTTAGAGTATAGAAAACCTATCAATGGTAATCAGAGTCTTAGTTTAATTCTATTAGCACTTAATTATCTATTAGTAGGTTGTTAACATGTGACAAGTATAAATAATTGAATATTATGTTATTGTCTTGTGATCATTGAATATTAATATGAATTTACATTTTAGAACCTTATATTTTGAATTGTTTAAAATATACCCATGAAATTTTAAAATGTTTAAAATAGAACCCAAAACTTTAAAATGTGTAATAGAAACCTTATACATATTATAATTGCTATGTTGTATATGTATCATTAAATCTAAATACATCGTTAGTCAATTGGTAAATCGACTCACCCATAGTGAACAAACTATAAGAGAGGTATAAGGCGGGTCGTTTTGCTTCCCTAAAGAAGTCGGGTTTTTAATATGCTTGGCGCTGACCTGCTTCTTCGCTTCTTTATGCGTTCAATGGAGATACCGAGAACTTTTGATAGTTAGATGTCAAGATTAAAAGTATTAATTTAAAAGTACTGAAAACTTATAACCATCCTTAAACAAAGCATGAAATGAAATAATATTTCTTGTCATTTCTGACGAATAATAGCAATTATTTAAATTTATCCTAACTCGGACTTCAGCATGAGCTCGTACTTTCCAATCCTTGTCACAGGCGTGATTTTCCTATTTCTCATGACTAAGTTGAGCTCTCCATGCTTCAACCTCTTACTTTCCTTTAGACCCTGCAAAGCAGTGTGAGTACCACACCTTGTATCCAGGACCAACGAATCTGAAGTTGTAGTATTGTGGAGTTCGATCAAAAACGAACCTGAGTGACTACCCTTTTTGACCTTTTCGTCTTTGAGGTCCCTCAGATATTTTGGACAGCTACGCTCCCAATGCCCCTTTGTGTTGCAATAGAAGCATACTGCTTCCTTTGGATCGCTTGTATGTGCAATCTCATATTCAGCCTTTCTCTTAGACACACGATCGGGTTTTCCTTTTGCGGCCTTTCCTTTCCAGTTGGAATGAGAAGTCTTTGTTTTCTTTGCATTTTGACCAACAGTCAACACAGGAGCTGAAGGCACATCAATTTTCTTGATCCCTTGCTCAGCAGTTTGCAACAGGCTATCGAGTTCCATTATTGAGGTCTCTTTCCTGTTCATTTGATACGAAAGCATAAACTGATTGTAATCAGCTGGCAGACCGGATAAAATTATGTTGATAGAAAGCTCAGCATCGAACACCATGTTATGAGATTCCAATATGTCAAAGTACCCTTTCATCTCTAAGATGAAAGCACAAATAGAGGCTCTAGTTTTCGATTTGCAAGCCATGAGGGATTTAACAACATCAAGGTGTTCCTTGCTTGCCTTCGCCTGAAGCATTTCTTTGAGCCGTTGGTTCATTTCATAAGCCCAAGTGTTCTCAAAAGTATTTTGCAGTTCAGGGCTCATGGAAGATTCCATGATGCATGACACTTTGTTTGCATCATCATAGTGCTTTTGGTGAGCTTCAATCTCTTCTTGGGTTGAATCATCATCGATTATGGGAATTTGTTCATCGAGAACATACTCTTTGTTCTCGTACCTTAGGGTGAACCTAAGGTTTCGCATCCAGTCCATATAGTTAGGACCGATGAATCTTTACCTTCCAAGAACTGAGAGTAATGAGAAGTTTGAGTTATGTGCGGGATTGGAAGCGGGAGGATTGAAACCATTTTCAGTAGACATCTATAAGATAAAACAGTTTTATTTAGCATGAATATACCTTAATTAATTACCCAATTTTAAATTAAGGATAGGATCCATATTTTAGATTCGTTTATGAAGAGGGTTGCCGTAATCACATCACGAATTTTTTTTAGGTAGACAATGTCTTTGTTAATTTCATTCTCTATGAAATTCCTAGTTCTTTTGAGATTCATGGATTTTGATTAATGGCATGTTAATCTCGGATATGCTCATCTACTATTCATGACTGGGATGCCGAGGATCATGAATAAGATGGTGAATTTAACCATGCAAAAACCCGCATGGTCCCCGGCTCGAGTCAGCTCGAGAATCGCGAGTCCCACATCACCTCTTACTTATGTTCTCTTATTAATGTGTCGGTAAACCACATGCGCTCCATTAATAGCCCATATGAGAGATGTGCGGTTTTCATGGGTTAGCATACTATTCACATTTGCTATATCTAAAACAAAATTCCCGTTTTAGATATAGCAAATGTGAATAGTATGTTAACCCATAAAAACCGTACATCACTCATATGGGCTGTTAATGGAGCGCAGGTAGTTTACCGGCACATTAATAAGAGAACATAAGTAAGAGGTGATGTGGGACTCGCGATTCTCGAGTTGACTCAAGCCGGGGCTTACGCGAGTTTTTGCATGGTTAAATTCACCATCTTATTCATGATCCTCGGCATCCCAGTCATGAATAGTAGATGAGCATATCGAAGATTAACATGCCATTGATCAAATCAATGAATCTCAAAAGAACTAGGAAATTCATATAGAATGAAATTGACAAAGACATTGTCTACCTAAAATAAATTCGTGATGTGATTACGGCAACCCTCTTCATAAACAAATCTAATATATAGATCCTAGCCTTAATTTAAAATTGGGTAATGAATTAAGGTATATTCATGCTAATTAAAATTGTTTTATCTTATAGATGTCAACTGAAAATGGTGTCAATCCTCCCGCTCCCAATCCCGCACATAACTCAAACTTCTCATTACTCTCAGTTCTTGGGAGGAAAAGACTCACCAGTCCTAACTATATGGACTGGATGTGAAACCTTAGGTTCACACTAAGGTACGAGAACAAAGAGTATGTTCTCGATGAACAAATTTCCACAATCGATGATGATTCAACCTAAAAAAGATTGAAGCTCACCTATGATGATGAAAACAAAGTGTCATGAATCATGGCTTCTTCCATGAGCCCTGAACTGCAAAAGACTTTTGAGAACACTTGGGCTTATGAAATGAACCAATAGCTTAAAGAAATGTTTTAGGCAAAGGCAAGCAAGGAACGCCTTGATGTTGTTAAATCCCTCATGGCTTGCAAACCGAAACCTTAAGCCTCTATTTATGCTTTCGTCTTATAGATGAAAGGGTACTTTGACAAATTGGAGTCTTTGAACATGGTGTTTGATGTTGAGCTTTCTATCAACATAATCTTATCTGGTCTACCAGCTGATTACAATAAGTTTGTGCTCTCGTATTAAATGAACGGGAAAGAGACCTCAATAATGAAACTCCATAGCTTGTTGCAAACCGCTGAGCAAGGGATCAAGAAAATTGATGTGCCCTCTACTTCAGCAGCTCCTGTGTTGACTGTTGGTCACAATGCAAAGAAAAGAAAGACTTCTCATTCCAACTAGAAAGGAAAGGCCGCAAAAGGAAAGTCCGGTCGTGGGTCTAAGATAAAGGCTGAATATGAGATTGCACTTATAAGCGATCCAAAGGAAGTAGTGTGCTTCTACTGCAACACAAAGGGGCATTGGAAGCGTAGCTGCCCAAAATATCTGAGGGACCTCAAAGATGGAAAGGTCAAAAAGGGTAGTCACTCAGGTATGTTTATGATCGAACTCCACAATACTACAATTTCGGATTCGTGGGTCCTAGATACAGGGTATGGTACTCACATTTGCACTGTTTTACAGGGTCTAAAGGAAAGTAGGAGGTTGAAGCATGGAGAGCTCAACTTAGTCATAGGAAACAGGAAAATCACGCCTGTGACAAGGATTAGAAAGTACGAGCTCATGCTGAAGTCTGTAGTTAGGATAGATTTAAATAATTGTTGTTATTCGTCAGAAATGACAAGAAACATTATTTCATTTCATGCTTTGTTTAAGGATGGTTATTATTATTCATTTGATAATGAAAATGGAGATATTTTGGTTTATTCAAATGGTTGTTTTATGTTTAAATCTTCTCTTTGCAAAGGCATATATAAAATTGTTGAATGTATTAGTCATAATGGCAATGTGATTTTAAATATTGGTTCGTCTAATGAGCTTGATAAATCAAAATTGTGGCATTCCCGTCTTGGGTACGTAAACAAGAAACTCATCGCCCAACTCCAAAAGGATAGAGTGTTGGAATCACTCGACTTTAAATTGGATGATGTATGCGAGTCTTGCTTATTGGGCAAGATGACTAAATCACCATTCACAGGATCGTGAGAAAGAGGTGAAGGATTATTGGACTCAGTACACACAGATGTGTGTGGACCATTCCGATCTGCCACAAAAGATGGAAAACGCTACTACGTTACGTTTACTGATGTTTCAGGAAATATGGATATGTTTATCTGATTAAACATAAGTCGGATACCTTTAAAGTATTCAAAAAGGTATCAAAACAAGGTAAAAATCAACTAGGCAGAAAGATAAAGGTACTCCGATCTGATAGGGGAGGAGAATACCTTAGTATCGAATTTTTCGATCATTTTAAAATTGTGGTATAGTTTCACAGTTAACTCCTCCTAGAACACCACAACTAAATGAAGTTGCTTAGAGGAGAAATAGAACCCTGTTAGACATGGTTCGATCTATGATGAGTCAAGCAACACTTCTAATAACCTTTTGATGTTATGCATTAGATACAGCCGCCCATATCTTAAATATTGTACCCACTAAGAACGTTTCGAAGACACCTTTTGAGATGTGGAAGGGAAGCTCAGGACAAACTAGAAGCCAGATCTGAAAAGTGTCTTTTCGTCGGTTATCCAGAAGAGTCATTTGGATATTTGTTATACAAACCCAATGATAATATGGTATTTGTAGCTCGAAGAGGATTGTTCCTTGAGATAGAAATGATATCTAAAGAGGACAGTGGGAGTAAGATAAACCTTGAAGAAATTTAAGAGTCTGTCGATGAAGAACCTATAGTGAACACTGATACTTAACAAGAGGTGGTGACACCTGTTGAGCCTGATGATATATCCTTACCCATTCGCAGAACAAGTAGTAGAGTCAGCAAGCCTTCTTAGTTCTACTATGGTTTCCATATTAAAGAGGACAAAATTAGTGATAGTACACTAAATGAATTGGATAAGCCTGCTAACTAAAAAGAAGCGATGGCAAGCCCTGAGGCTGCTAAGTGGAAGGAAGCTATAAAAAGCGAGATTCAGTCTATGTATGATAACCAGGTTTGGAATTTGGTTGACACTACACCCGGTCTTAAGACGGTGGGATGTAAGTGGATCTTTAAGAAGAAGACATACATGGATGGGAAAGTACACACTTATAAAGCCAGGTTGGTAGTGAAGGGTTATACTCAAACACATGGGATTGATTATGAGGAAACCTTCTCACCAGTAGCTAAAATAAAGTCAATTAGGATCATGCTTGCCATAGCTGCATTTCATGATTATGAAATATGGCAGATGGATGTTAAGACCACTTTCTTTAACGGAATACTGACAGAGGATGTGTTTATGGCACAGCCAGAAGGTTTTGAAAATGCAAAGTATCCTAAAAGAGTGTGCAAGCTTCAAAAGGCCATTTATGGACTTAAACAAGCTTCTCGTAGCTGAAATCTCTGCTTCCATGAGAAAGTCACACAGTTTGGATTTTCTAGAAGCGAAGATGAGTGATGTATATATGTCAAAGTCAGTGGGAGTGTTGTAGTCTTCTTGGTATTATATGTGGATGATATATTACTCATAGGAAATGATATCCCAACGTTACAAAGTGTTAAAGATTTGTTAAGGAAATGTTTCGCTATAAAAGATTTGGGAGATACATCATATATTCTTGGTATAAAGATTTACAGAGATAGGTCAAAACGTCTTATAGGACTTAGTCAGGACATGTACTTAGATAAAATTTTAAAAAGATCTAAAATGGAGAATTCTAAGAAAGGGAATCTACCCTTACATCATGGCATAAAGATGGTCCGAAAACTGATGAAGAACTGGACAGAATGAGTCGAGTCCCATATGTTATGGCTGTAGGATCGATAATGTATGCCATGACGTGTACAAGGCCTTATGTCTCCTTTGCTTTGAGCATGGTGAGTCAACATCAGCAGAATCTTGGTGTAGGTCATTAGACAGCTATAAAGAATATTCTTAAGTATTTAAGAAATACTAAAGACAGATTCTTAGTTTATAGTGGAGAAGAAGAACTCAGAGTGAACTACTTATTATGATGCAAGTTGGCAAACATATAAAGATGATAGCCGTTCATAGTCTGGTTGGGTATTCTTACTGAATGGGGGAGTGGTGACATGAAAAAGTTTAAAGCAAGATACAATGACAGACTCCACATGCGAGTCTGAGTATATTGCAGCTTGTGAGGCTTCAAATGAAGCTATCTGGATGAAGAATTTCATTAGAGATCTTGGAGTTGTTCCAACAGTACAAGACCCTATTGAAATATTTTGTGATAACGAGAGTGCAGTCGCCTTGACTAAAGAACCCAAAGATCATGAAAAGTCAAAGCATATTGAAAGAAAATACCATTTTGTTTGAAGCAAAGTAGAAAAAGGACACGTGATTGTGAAGCACATACAATCAGAGGATAATCCAGTTGATCCATTAACAAAGGCATTGGAAAAAATCCAGACACGATGAACATGCTAGGAGCATAGGATTGAAAGATAATATAAAGTTTTAGTTGTTAGTTTGAATTTGAAACATTATAAACAATGATTGATATTGTAATGGATTTGGTGATTAAATAATGAAGATTTGTTTATTTGCATGTGTACTACCATTTACTATTGTTTATCATTGTGTTTCATTTTTGCATGTTTAGAGTTTACTTCCTGAGTACTTAGTTTACTCAAACCTCCATAGTCGTTCATACTACAGGAAGTAAGTATTGATTTAAGACTGTCATGGAGTGTTAGTAGATTGTCTATAAAGATTAGACATAGCATAGAGAATGTTGCAACAATCATAAGTACTTAATAGGAATTAAGTATGGGAGAAACCTATACTTAGAGAGATTACTTCATAGATTAATATCACGAGTAATTCTAAGATGATAATATCCTTTATTCTTAAAATGGAGATACATCGAGCTTCTAGTTTTTCAAGTCTGTTATACTTTAGTTTATTCAAACGATGTGCGTAAATGCCAGTTATAAAGGATATGCTAGGTATGACATGATGAGTTGACTAGTTCTATGTATTCAAAGATTTTTTGTTCCTTTTGCCTAAATAGGAAAGCGATATCTATGGGCCCCTCGATGATTAGATGTTGACTTAAGTGTGCTAGGCCTGGCCAGGACTAAATTGATGTGTTCAATTCAGTAGTCTCATATAGTCAAATAATTAGAAATCAGGAAAGATAGTGTTAAACCTAGAGATTGATTATAATCCATGTGTCAGGTTCATACGATATCAGTAGAACAAAGGAATAGTTGTTCACTTATCTAAGGGTTGTCTCTAATATATGATTCAGAGTTTGGCAGTTGCATTGGATGGCACTCTCTACTTAGTTAATCAGGATAGACTTAGACCAATTATAGTTGATGACTTGTCCAAGTGGGAGACTGTTGGATTTAATGTCTAAGTTCATAACTAATTGGTAAGACTATCGTTAAAAGTAGAGTCCTTTTTGGGTTGCCCTCAGTGAACCGTTAAGAGAAATAATGAATGAGAGATAATATTAATTAGAATTAATATTATATGTATAATTAATTGGTTTATTAATTTATTAATAGTTGGTAAATTAATTAGAAGCTAGTTATATGGAAGCATGGGCTGAATATGAACTAATACAAGGTGTATGAAGTTGAACGGACCGGGAAGACCCAAAAGGGCCATATGGGACATTTTTAGGGGAATCACACATCCCTCAAAAGAGCTATTCCAAGTCCATTCCTCTCCATATAATTAGAGGGGCATGCCAAGTCTTTATTTTCTCATTCTCTCTTTCTCATTCATACTTAGGGTTCTAAAAAGCACACCATAGCGCGAGGCATGGCCTCCACGTTATGAAACAGGCCAAGGCGTCGTCTTTAGGCCTAGCGTGCAATAAAGCACGATAAGACATGATAAAGCGTGCTATAGTGCACCTTTTTTTTAAGCTTTTAAAAGTTTTTATGGATTTGAGCTTATTTACAAGTATTTATGATTTGGGTTGTATGAGATTCGGGCTTAGTAACTCCATAACTCAATTTTAAGCCTAGTAGCTAACTAATATTGACCATTCTATAAATATCTTTTGCCGCCTTAAGTCACTCCTTAAAAATGCTATGACGCAACACCGCACGCTAAAACTTGAGGCTTGGTTATGCCGCCACGTCACGCTTTACGCTATTAATAACCTTGTTCCTACTCCTTCTAAGAGTCAACTCGTGTAACGAGACCTTAGGAGTTTGAATCCTTTTTTCTCTTTGGTTCGTGGGTGTGAGCTATTAAAGGTACTCTCGTTTGAGTACTTGCCTCCAAGTTCGACCAAGGTGGTTTGTGTGTGAGAAATCCGATTGTCTCAAAGGTTAGTATTTTCTTATTTATTTATTTCTTTTAAGTTGCTTTTATTTATTAGGTTAAGATCCTTTAAGGTTTAGTTTCATTCTTGCCCTAGATTAATTGTTGCTTCTGCTTTATGTTAATCTAGTTAGGGTATAGAAAACCCATCATTTATGTGACACAAAATTTTGGGATTGGGTTTATTTAGAAAAAAATCAAGATTTTTTACGAAAAATTACATTACGTGACAAACATCCATCGGGTTCTCGTGAACTCATTGTTACGACTCTTCCCACCAACTACCTTTAACAGAAAATAAGTAACTTTCGGTTGGGATAATATACAATAACAACTTTTTGTGTATTGCTTAAATTTCTCATGCCTTATAAACTAAGTGTTATTCTTTGAATTACGTAATTAAGGAATTTGTGATACACGAGACACATATGGTCAAAATATTTCAATTTGGAAGTGATCTACACGATTCAAGGAATATATCATGATTGTTTGATTATTAGTACTCACACACACAATCAAAAACTAACAACGTACTTATAGGTGTAATCATATTGTGTAAATGAGCTCATAAATGCTTCTTCATGTAGCGATGAAAAATGATCATGCCAAAAATATATATAAAACTACATGTTGTTTACCAAACCTTAGGTTCGCCCCTGCTCTTACTAGCTAGCTTGATGTCGCCACAACTAAGTGTGGTGGTCAAAGGGGTCGCTCCCCTTGCAAGGTCAATGGAGCGCCCCTTGTCGTGACTCTTCTCGCCAACTACCTTTAACAAAAAATAAGTAACTTTTGGTTGGGTATTTAGCAGTTTTGATCTCTTCCAAACATAATATACAGTAACAACTTTCCGTGTATTGCTTAGATTTCTCATGCCTTATAAACTAAGTGTTATTTTTTGAATTGCCCAATTAAGGATTTCGTGATACACGAGACACATATGGTCAAAATATTTCAAATTTAAAGTGATCTACGCGATTCAAGGAATAAGATAACATCAAATATTTAATACTATTTAGAGTCAAAATCCTCATGAAAATGCTTACAAATATCTTATAAATACCTGAATATGATACCTAATCACTTACAAGTTTTATAATGCATGGTTTAAAGTGGAAATGTGAGATATATAAGCTGGAGTTAGGTGGCTTGGGATCATAATCTGTTTTCCAGTTTTACACATATCTCTCTCAAAGCTCTCTCTCTTCACTTTAAGATTTCAAATTTTTAGTCGTTCAAGATCTGTTGATCTTTAGGTTTTGATCATCTTGATCATTGTTTTTTGTATTGATTAGGTGTGAGTTGTATAGGTTTAAGATAGCACTCAGTTGAGGACTATCTCTGTTTTTCAGTTGTAATTTGTTGTATCAGCACTCGTGTTGAGGACTGATCATCTGTGTATATTGTTTTAATAAAATAAAATCACCAAAGGGGAGGTTGGCTAGGTGATTAAGAAAGATCTGGTGTTGGTTGATATCATTTTTACATGGTATCAGAGCCTGGTTCTTCTATTTGCACGATTGATCGATAGGTTTGGTTACTTCATGGGTTTATTTGCATCTTGAAGAGTTATGTAATTTTTTCTGAAATCCCTAATTTTTTTGGGATCTTGATTCGTTTTAGTGGTTCTTGGAAGGATTTGGTAGGTTAATCATTGATTAACCTGGTGATTGATCGATTGGGGTTGAATTTTGTGAAAACCCTAATTGTTAATTTGGGGGTGTTCGGATCTTGTGGTTCTGTTGATTCTTGGGCTGGTTTCTCCTCAATCATAATCTAGATCTAAGTGAATCTAGAAAGTTGATTATTCTCCGCTGCGATTTTGCACTGAAAGTTGGTTTTCGTCCTTTAATAGAGACATTGTTGGGTTTAGTGGGTGTTTACAGGGTAGCTATTCTTGATCTGCCACTTAAATGGTGTGAATACCTGCTCTGGCTACTCTCAATTCACTGGACTCAATTTTTGTTTGGTTGATAACTGTTTGTTGTCTGGTTATTAATTTTGTTTAATTGATTGTTTAGTTTGTTTATCTGTTTGTAGTTCGTTTTAGTATTTTTGGTTGCTATGGCTATTTTGATTACTTCTTTGGATGCTAGTAATCCCCTTCATTTACATGCTAATGATTCTAATGGAACCCCTTTGGTTAGTATTAAGTTGACTGATGTTGAGAACTATAGGATTTGGGCTAGTGCTATTAGGCTTGGTTTGCAAACTAAGAATAAGATGGGTTTTATCACTGGTTCTGTTCTTAAGTCTGATTATGCTGCTAGTAATTTGCTATCTGATCAGTGGGATAGATGTAATGCTGTTGTTTTGTCATGGATCTTGGGGTCATATTATCTTCATAATGTCCTATCTAGGTCATGTTTATCTCTGATAATTTTGCTCTTGTTATGGAAGGATTACAAGGAAACTTATGATAAATTGATAGGGTCTAATGTGTAAATTACTTTGTATCAAAAGGAATAATGGTTTTAAGCAAGGTGGTTTACCTGTTTCTGAGTATTATCATAAGCTAAATTCTCTATGGAGAGAATTTGATATTTTAACTAAGTTGCCTGATTGTGTTTGTGAGGCTAGGGCTGAGTTAATTGATCATGGGAAGCTCATGAGACTCATGCAATTTCTTATGGGACTTGATGATGTGTATCAGCCCATAAGAAGCAGTCTTCTGACTAGGGAAATCCTTCCTGAAGTCAGAGATGCCTTCTTGATTATTGCAGGGCAGGGAATCCCATAGAGGGATTTCTTCTAGTTTTGTCAAGACTAAAAAGCCTCAAGCATCTGTGTTTGTTGCTAGAACTAATGATAATAAGAGGAATAATAATTCTAATTAGAATAATGACAATAGTTCTGGGAATGGTAATAGGGGGAATTATAACAACTTGCTTTGTAAGAATTGTGGTTTAAAAGGCCAACATGTTGAAAGATGTTTTTGAAGATCAGTGGTTAACCACCAGGTTTTAAAAGGAACCTAATTTGAATGTTACCAAACACAAATAAATAATAACAAAAATAAAAATTCTGATGTGTTAAAACAAGTTTAGTGGGTAACATTGAAATCATACATCTACCGGATACCCAATCTTTTACTAAAACTGGTTCAGAAACTAATGAGTCTTCTGAATGATAAATCTAGATCTGCTGCTCATGCTAATATGGCAGGTAATGGTTCTTGCTCTTTTTTTAATTGCAGTGTGTTTTTTAATCAGAATTTCTATAAGTTTTTTTGTGCTAATATTTCTTTAAATGGGGTAAATTATCATTTTGGGTGGATAATTGACTCTGGGCTAATCAACATATGACAAATAGTACTAAAAATATGTTTCACTTAGTTGATGTATCTGAATTAAATATTACTGTTGGTCACCCTAATGGTACCTTAGCTAAAATAACTCATATAGGAAATTTAAAATTAAATAATGATGTTGTCTTGTTTGATGATTTGGTTATTCCTGAGTATTGTGTTAGTCTTCTTTCTGTGCACAAGTTGATTAAAGATAGCAAACTACGTGTTAGTTTTGATGAAACTAAGTGTGTTATTCAGGATTTGAAAAGGGAGAAAGTTCTGGGGACTGGTAGTGAATCTACTGGTCTATATGTTTTTGATGCTAATTGTGATAAGCTTGCTGTTAGTAATCAAAGTAAGATTCTTGTTTCTATGTGTCCAAAAAGAAGTTTTGACATAATAGATTGGTCATCCAGCTAACCAGTTTTAAGGATACACTTAAAAATTCTTTAAATCTATCTAACTTGGATCACAATAGTCCTTGTGAAGTCTGCCATAAGGCAAAACAAACTAGAGATTCTTTTCCTATAAGTGATCATAAATCTGTTGCTCTAGGTGATCTTATTCACTTAGATGTTTGGGGCCTTATAAAGTGGTTAGTAGGGAAGGCTTTAGGTATTTTTAACCGTGGTTGATGATTTCAGTAGATCTGTTTGGGTATATTTGCTTAAAACCAATGATGAGGTGTTTGAAATGTTTGTTAGTTTTTTATAACTTGGTTTTAACTCAGTTTAATAAAAAATTAAAGTGATAAGGTCTGATAATGGGACTGAGTTTTGTAAGAATAAAATGTATGATTTCATAAAGACCATGGGTCTCATTCACCAAACTTCTTGTGCTTATACACCTTAGCAGAATAGGATTGCTGAAAGGAAACATAGGCATCTTCTAAATGTAGCAAGAAGCCTTATGTTTCAGGGGGGATTCCTTTGTATTTTTGGACTGAATGTGTTTTAACTGCTACTTATCTGATTAACAGGCTTCCTTCCTCTGTCTTAAATGGAAAATCTCCTTTTTCTCTAGTATATGGTAGGGAACCTAACCTTTCTCATTTAAGGAGTTTTGGCTGTTTGTGTTTTGCTGCTGTTGTTAAGGGGTCTGGCAAATTTTCTGAAAAAAGCTAAAAAATGTGTTTTAATTGGTTATGCTAGTGGAAAAAAGGCTTATAAACTTTTTAGTCTTGAAAATAGAACTGTTTTATATTCTAGAGATGTCAAATTTTATGAAACCATTTTTCCTTATAAAATGAGTAGTGATAATATTAAGTTTTCTAAGTCTTCTGAAAATACAAATAATGATATTTCAACTTTAATTTTTTTTGATAATTTTGAGTCTGAAACAACAGCTAAAACTTCTTCAAGACCCAATGATGATGAGGAAGGACCATCTGGTAGAGATGGCAATGTGCATCAACCAGTGTATGATTCTGAAAGTCAGCCTGGACATGGTGATCAATCATTTGCAACTCCTTTAGACGATGAAAACTCTTCTGAGGGCTATGGTGGCTCACATTTAAAGGTTCCTATTTTTGAAAATGTTAATCAAAGTGAGACAAAGGAAGTAAGTCCTGATATTAGGAGGTCTAGTAGACCTTCTAAATTGCCTGCTAAGTTGAATGAGTTTGTTTTAGATGGTAAAGTTAAATATGGGTTACATAGGTATGCTAATCATACTTTGCTAAGGGGTGAGAATTATTGTTTTGTGACTAATTTGAATAAATCTGTTGAACCTTCTTCATTTGAGGAAGCTTCAAAAGATATTAATTGGATTAATGCTATGAATGAAGAATTACATGCTCTATATGAAAATAATACTTGGGAATTATGTGATCTTCCTGCTGGTAGAAAGCCAATAGGGTCAAAATGGGTTTATAGGATCAAGTATATGTCTAGTGGTGAAATTGAAAGGTTTAAAGCTAGACTTGTAGCTAAAGGATTTGGTTAAAAAGAAGGAATAGACTATGAAGAGACCTTTAGTCCAGTGGTGAAAATGGGGACTGTTAGGTGTGTTTTAACACTTGCAGTTGAAATGAATTGGAAAATTTTTCAAATGGATGTTAATAATGCTTTTCTTTATGGGGATTTGAATGAGGAAGTGTATATGTTACCACCTCCTGGGTTTTCTAAACCAAATGAGAACAAAGTTTGTAAACTAAAAAAGTCTCTCTATGGGCTTAAACAAGCTCCTAGGCAATGGAATCATAAGTTGACTGAGGCTCTTAGAGATGCTGGTTTTGTTCAATCTAAAAATGATCATTCCTTATTTGTTAAGAATGCTGGTTCTGTGTTCTTATGTGTGCTTGTTTATGTGGATGATTTAGTAATTACTGGAAATGATGAGTTAGAAATTGAGAACTTTAAAAGTTTTTTGAAAAATAAGTTTAAAATCAAAGACTTGGGAGAACTCAAGTATTTTCTTGGAATTGAAGTTTTAAAAACTAAAACTGGGCTTTGCTTAACTCAAAGGAAATATTGTTTAGAGTTATTACATGATTTTGGGTTGCTGGGGTGCAAACCAGTTATGACTCCCTTACCTGAAAACATTGTTCTCGCTCATAAAGAGTCTGAGAATGATAAGTTTTATGTTAACTTTGCCAACTATCAGAGGTTGGTTAGTAAACTAATTTACTTAACCTTGACTAGACCTGATATCTATTATGTTGTGCATTGTTTAAGTCAGCACATGCATTCTCCATTAAAGTCTCATCTTGATATAGCTATGAGAGTTTTGAAGTATTTGAAACTAGCTCCTGGTTGTGGTATTCAGTTTTCTAAAAGGAATAGTGTGTTTGATATTAATGCCTTTTCTGATTCTGATTGGGCTAGGTGTCCTGTTACCAGAAGATTAGTTTCTGGTTATTGTGTTTTTGTGAACGAGTGTTTAGTTTCTTGGAAGAGTAAGAAACAGTCTACTCTATCTAGATCTTCAGCTGAGGCTGAGTACAGGTCTATGTCATCAGTTACTTGTGAAATAATGTGGATAGTAAAAATCATGAAGGATCTTAATGTTGATAATCTGATTCCTTCAAATTTATATTATGACAACAAGTCTGCAATACAAATTGCATCTAATCCTGTAATGCATGAGAAAACAAAACATTTTGATTTGGATGTTCATTTGATTAGAGAAAAGGTTTCATCTGGTTTAATAAAGACTGTGAAGGTTGATTCAAGGGAAAATGTTGCTGATATTTTAACTAAAGATCTTGGATCATATCAGCATAGCTATTTGGTTAAGAAATTTGGCATGTTGAACATGTTTGGACTATAAGCTTGAGGGGGGATGTTCAAAGTGTTTGTGTACTTTGGCAAGCTTATAATAGCTGAAGGGCTTTATTGAAAAATATTTTGTGCAGTTTGTTATGTTGAGCAGGTTTTGTCAAGTTTTATAATGCAGGGTTTAAAGTGGAAATGTGGGATATATAAGCTGGAGTTAGGTGGCTTGGGATCATAATACGTTTTCCAGTTTTACACATATCTCTTTCAAAGCTCTCTCCTCCCACTTCAGATTTCAAGTTTTAGTTTTTCAATGATCTGTGAACTATAGGTTTTGATCATCTTGATCATTGTTTTTTGTATTGATTAGGTGTGAGTTGTATAGGTTTAAGATAGCACTCAGTTGAGGACTATCTCTGTTTTTCAGTTGTAATTTGTTGTATCAGCACTCGTGTTGAGGACTGATCATCTGTGTATATTGTTTTAATAAAAGAAAATCACCAAAGGGGAGGTTGGCTGGGTGATTAAGAAAGATCTGGTGTTGGTTGATATCATTTTTACAGATGCGATATGCCATTTTTTGTCGCAAGGCATGTTGGGATTCCTTTGGGGAATATGCGGTTCATTGTAAAGAGCTCTCAGGCTTCAAGTACGGACACAATATTATTAGGGACGTTCTTTTTGACATATGTAGGCATGTCAGGATCTCTGCTAAGGAAAAAGCACTTGTGAACTTTTTAACTGACCCAGCAGATGGAAGATCCACACTCAAGACGACTGACGTTTTGGTATTTGGATGGGTTGGAGGGAAACATGCGTGTGTGAATATGACCGGTGTTTCTCCTCTCATGGGGTTGAGTAGTCGGGGTTTTAGTGGGTCAGGCTGTTTTGAAAGCCGAATTATGCAAAGTGACAAAACATAAAATAACATGCGCTGAAAATCAACACGTTCTTATTCTTATCGCGTTTGATACCTCTAATTTCATTTCACCTACAACGGGTTATGAACAATAATGTTATGACTCTTAGATTCATAAATGTGGTTTTTCAAAAGGATAAATTTGCAATCTAAAAAAGACTAACAGCGTAGTTGCTACTTGTTTCTCATCCAAAATTATATAAATAACACGATATTATAATTAATAAAAAAAATAGAAAAAACATACCTCATCATTGTAGTCATGGCGTTGCACCCATGAAGCAGAAAACGGTATGTCATGGCACTGTTTTCCCCTATAACAAGTCATATGTCTCTCGACACCCATCATTCTAACCTTTTATTGACGAAACACTTTCATACACCAAAATTAGATTTTATAAACCTCGTTCTCATATAACATCTTTTCACTCTCAAACAACTAACATAGATGTTATCTATTGTGGTTTCATCATCATTACATCTCATTTTCTTATAGTATATGCACACTCTTTTAAAAAATAAAAAGAAACTTATTGGCTTATTCTTCTAACTTAGGTGTTATTCATCTCATTTTTGTTGGAAATTTAGTTCAATTGTAGGGTTCAGTTCATACTTGGTAATAAGGCTGGAGGTACGGAGTGCACACCCATAGGTCACCTTAACACCCTAACTCAGAAGTGTGGTTAAGATGGAATTTCTAGTCACTGATGAACTTCATGAACTTATACTCTATCCATGATTATAAACTCTGGACTGAAGGATATTCATCAGTCTGATGGCTTCAGCGTAAGCTGAAAGATACCATCAGGGAGTAATCCATCAGAGGAAGTATCCTCAGCGGATTAACTCATCAGTGAGTTGGTTCAGTTTGAATCTTCAGTGGGTATGCTTCTCAGTGGGCTAGCTGATGGTTCAGGACACTGAATGAATGACACGCTATAATGAATTCAATGACTTGTAACTGATTTGACCATTTCTTATGGTAAGTTACAAACACATTTAATGACCATATTAATGGGTCGTGTAACCATTAATTCCTAAAATCAAGGAGGCTAATATGGACGCGATTAATATCTCCTATAAGCTCTCATAATTCTTTGCCCAAGGCCTTAATACTTTCCAATAAAATATGAGTTCATAACTGCAAGAAGGCACCATACAAAAAACTAAACACTTGATGCGAAGGGTTCTGATTTGTGCCTCAAACAAGAACATACATTTGGTCTTATCCCAAGTAGATATTGGTGATACCCATGCAATAAAGTCGAATAGTTTACTTTAGAAAGTGATTACACGATTCCAAGTGATATTCGGTAACCATCTTTGGTACACAGTTAGGTTATTGATTATCTTTACCCTGATCTGGGACACACAACCTCCAACAATCAAAGTAACTATTTTGTTGATAATCACTGGCGTTTAATGAAAACCACACGGCTTCAAACTTTTCCAAACTGGAAAACTTTGAAGGGGTAGATTTTAGAAGATGGCAGAAGAAGATGCACTTCTTGCTCTCAAGCATGAGTGTGGTGTACGTGCTGACTACTCCCATGCTTGAAGATGGAGGTGACAATCCAACTGTGAAACAGGTCAGGAAGAGGGCCAAATGGCGGATAAACGAATTATAGTTTGTAGAGGTCTACTCATCAATGGAAATGTCTATTCCTTGTTGCTATTTACCAGAAATGTTGAAACTTACAAAGAACGTTAGGATACCTTGGAGGCCAAATATATGGCTGAGGTCGCCTCAAGTAAGAAGTTCCTTGTTAGTAATTTCACAAATTACAAAATGACTGATTCAAGATCAGTCTTGGAATAATACAATAAACTTCTTGTTATACTTGGAAGGTTTACACAACACAAGATGAACATGGATGAATCCATTCAAGTTTCATGTATCATTGATAAACTTCTACCTTCATGGAAAGATTTCAAGCACAGCTTGAAACATTTGAAGGAGAAATTAACTCTTGTTGAGTTGGGCAGTCATCTGCATATTAAGGAGTCCCTCAGGGCGCAAGATAATGACAAGCCAAAGGGTAATAATGTTGCTGGTTCTTTAGTTATCAATATGGTGGAGCATAACAACTCCTCCAGGTATAATGACAACAAGGGTAAACGTAAACATCATGATACCAAAGCTGATCCTAACAAGAAACCAAAATGACTCGTTGAAAGTGTGGAAACCTGGACACATTGAAACAAGGATTGCACAAGAAGGTAAATGCTATTCCTATTACAACAGTTGCCTCCGAAGCTACTTTTAGCGCGGGGAGTAGAGTGATTGATACTTATAGAGCATCTTTGGCTCCCGAAACAGTTGAAGTCTTACTTTGTGGAGGAGATTGGTGTCGAAGTCTTCATGGACTTAAAAGAAAGAACAAGGTATGATTAAACAGTCTTCTACTATTTTTTGCATCTTTTAGTTAATTTAGTATGCTAATTTTCTGTATACATGGTACATTTCAGAAAGAAAAGAAGCCAATCGAGGTCATCCTTCCCATTACTTGAAGAAGAAACTTAAGTCCAGGAGCCCGAGCCCCATAACCATTTTGTTAGCTTGAATGCATGATGAATAGTATATATTTCTAGTCTTTTTTATGGTAGCCTTGGAAACCATTGCACTATCTTTTTGTTGGAATTGGAACTGGAAATTGTAAACGGTTAACTTTTGATATACTTTGGCCTTTGGTGCTAAATCATGTTGCGGGTGGATTTTTTAGTGATTTTTTCTTGTATTTGATTTTTTTAATATATACGAGCCGAGTCGAGTCGAGTTTCGAGCTCGAGTTTTAGTAATCGAGCCGAGCTCGAGCTTGAATTTTGAGGCTCAGTCGAGCTCGAGTCGAGTTTCGAGCTCGAGTATTACAGGTCGAGCCGAGCTCGAGCTTGGCAATACTCGACTCGACTCGGCTCGATTACACCCCTACGGGGAATAGTTAGGTTTTGATCATAGTTTAACTTAGTTCTACTTGCTTGAATCCTTTCAAGTGAGAATTTAATTTCCGCATATTAGCTTTCTTGTAGTCTATCTTTTTCTTTGTGCCCTTTGTTCGTAACATTTGTAAATTTGTAAATTATAATGAACAGGTATGGTTATTCTAGCGTAGGTAGGTTTGATGTATTCTTCCGTAATCAACTCTTGGTGTTCCAACAACATCAAGATGAATCTCTCTACGGCTTCAGTTTAGCTTGGTTGACAATTCCAAGCTGAACATTATCTATCTCCTTAACAGAAGTTGAAACATGTTGTTTCACTTCTAGAAGGTTTACAAGGCGGGAAAAAGATTGCTTTATGTCAAAAGAAATAAAGCAATCTCCTTGGGAAAGTAACTTTAAAAAGTTGGTATAGAAGTTCAACAACTTTTCTCAAAGGACAGTACCTAGTACTAAAAAAGCAAGCGTGCATTAAATGGTAGCTCAACCACCCATTTAATGCTTGCCACGTAGTCTAGGTTAAACTTGTAAACCTTAATCCCTTTGCCTATAAAAGGAAAGGGATTCCCAGAGTAAATGTTATCTCTTCCAATTAATGTGATACACATTGAAGAGTTCATTTATCTCTCAAACAAACTGAATGGTACTACTGAAGCTGAAGCTTCAGTTTAGTCATAAGTAGTTTGTTTTCTTACTCTCTTAACTTTGGTTAAAGTTTAAGTTCGAAGGAGATAACACCCCAATTGTTATTCAATTACCTTGCTATTCCGCAAGCAAGGTGTGTCATAGATTCTTCATTTGATTCTAATAAGAACCTATACATTGAAATGTACTTTTGTGTGTTTTAAACTTGTTCTCTATATTCTTCATATATATATATATATATATATATATATATATATATATATATATGTTTAAAACTCACTTCGTTGTCGTGGAATCTGATTAGTTTAATTTGATAAACCTTATATCATATTCCAAGGGACCAACACATTGCTTTGTGCTATAATCGCATTTGTCCTTCTGAGAAACTGTTGTTGATGCGCCGAAGGGCTATATATCTTTGTATTTATCTCTATTCTGCATCTTCCTCTTAATTCCCTTTGCCTTGATGTTTTCAAGTTTTTTAAATGTCATTTTTCTCTCCTCAATCCCTTTGGGGTTAGGCGTGTGACATCTTTTGTTGTTGCTTGTAGAGCTTATGAGGGAACCTACGTTGCCTCTTTTTAGGTCCCTATGCAGTGTTGGGCATGCGGGTGACTGGATTACCTTTCAGAAAAGGCCTGGTGGTGAGATCCCCCAGATTTTTCTAAGCTTTATAACTAACATCCAACACTGGAAAACTAAGTTTATCTTTGTCAGAGAGACTTTGATTTCAGAGGCTTGTCCTGATCTTATTTCTTTCCGCCATGGTCTTGACACTTTCAATTTTCCATATCCATATGAACCTTTTGATGAGGTCTTGCGTGACTGTCTCATTCATCATCCTTTTAAAGCTTGACATTCTCAGAGCCTATCCTGTAACTAGCCGGTCTTGTCGGGTCTTGGGAGGAAGCTCTGAGCATCCCTTCAATCTTTGTTGATAATGAGAGTAAGACTTATTTGATTTCGTAGCCTTGTGGTTATCTCTTTCCTATAATTATGCATATGTTATTATTTTGGGTGGTTTATCTTCTTTTTCCTTTTTTATAGAGATTTTGATTCAAGAACTTCATGAAGTTGCCCCATCATGCTATAACCTTTTCTACTAATCCAGCAGGCACTCTGATTTATGTTGGAAGCCCTTTTATTAATATTGAGGAACTTCATGATGGTGGTGATCATGATGCAAGCTCTGCCGGATCGAAGGGTTAGAGTGCTTCTAATTTGCGGGTTGTGAATGTTGATGACGAGTCTACTCCCGAAGGTGGGGATGTTGCTGATAAACTGGGTAAGAGACGTTCCATTACAGCTTCTCTTGAGGAAAGTTCCCTTAAGAGGAAGGATGTTGTGGAGGGGAGCAACTCCAAACTTTAGGGGTAAGAGAAGGAAACATGCCGCTCTGAAGAAAGGAAGCTCTCATGGCAGTGCTCCCCCTCTTTCAGCATTTAGACCCATTCCAAAGGAGTGGGAAAACATCCTCATGTTTTAGCTCACCATTTGGGTATCGATGAGAAAGATCTTGACCCATTTGTTCTTGGTAATTATTTTTTACTCGCGTATATGTTATTGTTATTCTTATTTAATTCTCCCCTTTTCTTTCTGATTATCTGTCTTGTTTTTGCATCTTTTTCAGAAGTTCAAGAAGCCTATTCTGCCCATAATCTTCTTTCTTGATCGAATTTTTCTTCGGTCCAATGAAAGCTTGATGGTTTGTCCTTCGACGAGCTTCACGCTGCCATGGTTGGGAATATGCTGGAAAACGAGTCTAGGATTATGGCCAAGGATTCTTCTCAGCTTAAAAATGGCATCGTTTCTTTGAAGAGTAAGAATGTGAGTCTTTAGCATGAGGTGTCTAAGCTTGAGGATGTTTTGTCTAGGGCCCGAAGTAATCAGGATGTGGAGGGTAGCCAAGTTGTGAAGGATTTGAGATCAAAGAGTGCGAGTTTGTTTGAGGAGTTAGCGATGTTGAGAGGGGTAGCGAAGTCATCGGAGGATTCCCGGAAGGAGCTTGCTGAGGAAGTTGAGAGGTTGCGTCCCTCCGTAGAAGATGCTTAGCACATTCGCCAGAAATTCCAAGGCCTCGAGGAGGAGAAAGAGTCTTTTCTATCCTCGGAGGTTAGCCTCCGTGGTGAAGTTGATGCTTTATCTTCTAAGCGAAAGGCTTCTGATCTGGATCGGGCTGAGCTTATTAAAGATTTATTTCCTTTGGTAATCAAAAAACCCATGGCTTCTAACCACTTCAACTCTGCGATGGGTGATCTTTAACAAAAGGCCATTACTTTTAGCAGAACTTAGGATCTACATGAAGTTCATGGTTTGGGGAGTTCTTGGGGGCTTTAATGACATTGTTGATTATGACCCCAAAGCTGAGAAGAGTTTTAATGAAGCTGCAGAGGAATTTTATAAGATAGAGTTTCCTTATGGCTCTATGCTTATAGAAAGGGACGGACATAGCCTTAGAGATCTTGCCATTGTGGAACCTCCGGTCATCCGAGAAGCTGCCTCTACTCCTCCTTGATGTTGTTCTTTTTAAATTTGTGAAGCTTTCCTAACTTGTTAGCATTTATATCTATACCCTGTGTGGTATTTTCCTGAACAATTTATCTGATGTGTCCTCTTTAAACAATTAATTTCTCGTCTCACGGTGCCTGCGTGCCCATTTAAAATGTTTGTTTCATTTGCTGGGTGTTTGTATGCCTGTGAACATGTACTTGATCGTGACCACAATGGGTGGTTCTTATGCACTCTTTGTTTATGATATATTTGGGCTTTTTTAGCTTACTTTGCTTGCCCTTACTTGATTTGTGACCGTGATATGTGGTTTTTTGATAGCCCTTAGGCTTATTTTTATGCATATGCTTATTGTTCATGTTTTGTATACCTCCAGGGTTATTCAGAGGACAACTAGTCCTTCTTCCCCTTTTGGTTTTGTGAACATAAACTTTATTAGTGACACTTAACACACTTTTATGGTTGAAAGCGTTTGTTTTCATTTGATCATTAAATAGGCTCGTAGCCATTACAATTGCCTTTCTTGAAGGTCTTTGATAAAGAAGAGTAAATTGAAATGAAAATATTGTATAAGTTAAGAGTTTTACACTCCCGTAGGCTACTCTTTCTTACATGTAGTATTTTAGGAGATTGACTCCGTTCTAGGTTCCTCGTATGATTCTCCCTTACAGTGTTGATAGGGTATAAGCTCCCTTCCTATCATCTTCGAGTACTTTATAGGGGCCTTCCCATGTCGGTCCTATTTTTCTTGTGTATTCGACTTTACTTGCATTGTTGAGTCGAATGACGTAGTCTCCGGGTTTATACACTGAGAGTCTTACTTTTTTGTTGTAATATTTTTCAAGTTTCTTTTTGTATGCAGCCTCTGTGATCGTTATTAGCTCCCTTATTTCTTCTAGGAGTTCCAAGTCCATTCTCAAATCTTTTTCGTTATGTGCCAAATTTACCTTTTGCGTTCTTTTTGTTGGTACGCTAATCTCAACTGGCAGTAGTGCTTTTGTTCCATATGTTAGGCTAAATGGAGTTTCTCCGTTACTTCTTTTCAGACTTGTTATGTGAGCCCAGATGACGTGTGGGAGTTCATCTACCCATCCTTTATGCGCTCTTCCAATTCTCTTCTCCATCAATTGAACTATTTCTTTGTTTGTGACGTCTATTAACCCATTTCCTTGGGGGTGGTACACGAAAGTGAATGTTTGTTTGATCTTGAGTCTCTCACAAAACTGGGGTAACACTCCTTATTTAAACTATTTTCCATTATCCGACACTGTCACATGTGGGAGTCCGAATCGATATACTATGTGTTCTCATACAAACCTTTCTACGTTCTTACCAGTGATACTGGCTAGAGGCTTTGCTTCTACCCATTTGGTAAAATGATTGCTACTATCAGGAATTTTACTTTTCCCGGAGCTTATACTAAGGCCCCTACTATATCGATGGCCTCATTGTATGAATAACCATGATGCGGTGACCGATGTCATGTCTTGCTTAGGTAGCATGAAGCATGTATGCGACAACCTATATCAAGAAATCCTAGAAAGTAAGCTGAATATTTTGTCGAAAATGATAAAATTACATAACATGTATATAAAGATGAAATATACAAACATATATGAAATAAAAAAAGCTAACTTTATGAATTAATTATAGTGTTAATTAAATAAACATTTGTTACGAATATCTAATACATGTGTCTCTTAGTTTTTGAACTTTGATGATTGTGGATGTTGTCCCTTTGTTAGTTGTACCCGGTTATACTCGAACGACCATTCGAGTTAAATACGAGTGGACCCTATCGAGATGTAAGTCATGTATGATATTTGGTCACATGGATAATCAATCCTCAAAGAATGTTAATGTTTCAAAACCTAATGTGGCATCGAATAAGGACCAAAGAGATGTTTACAAACGTGAGACATAAAACATCAAACAGTAAGAAATTTGAAGTTGTAAATGTTAACAAGAAATTTTTTTATCGGCCTAAACAAGCAACAAATGTGGGTTCTACTCCTAAGGATTACTCGTCAACTTCTAGAAAACCAAATATAGATGCAAACTTGGTAAAACCGCAACTACTTTTGATATTCTAGCTATTGGACGATGGGCAAAAGGATAATACGAAGCCGACTTAGAATGTGCCTAAAGTGCATAATAATGCTACTTTTGTAGTTGAGGGGCAAATGGGCAATGAACAACCAACGTCTAATTTGTCTACCAAGTCAAAAGATGTTAAACATACTCCTAATTTGGCAAGAATTACTAACGTTGCTAACCCTGTGTCTACGAGTTCGTACGCGCATGTTGGAGATGATAGTGAAAGTGGCGTGGATGATCTTTTTGATGAAACTGGGAGCTTTATGTGTTAATACAAATAAGCCGTAAAAACGTTTAATTCTATTTTACGATTTTCTTATGTTTTGTCGATAACAATCATAAAATCATTAGAAGTAAAATAAGTAATGTTTTAAACTAATAGTATTTCTAACTTAGTATATTTCTCATACATCACAAATTACATATCATGCAAGTAACACAAAGTTACTTATATTTTCATTTTTCAAAATTGTGTAATCTATATTTACATTTTACATCATTCATGACATCAGCATGATATTTCCTTATCTTAACTAGATCTTGCAAGATTACACAAGATTTTGGGAGATTTTGCAACCAAAAGCCGTATTTACACTGTCAGATACCCGCAAACCTCGGGTTACACTGGCCGGATCCCTTTTAGAAAGGACCCGTCGAAACTAGTGAACAATGCAAAGTTTTGCCTATAAATTGCAAGCCATTTATCATGTTTTAATCACCCATTCCTCTTACACCTCTCTCATATTCTGATATATCTCTCTAATTTTCAGATCTAGCATAGTTCTATGTGTAATTCTCTTATTTGCATACGATACGATCAAACTCAAGTTACCTTGTTGCTAGTCTCCACCATCATATCAATATCATTTTGTTGATTCTTGTACTTCATTTATTCATTATACTTTCATCCTTCATTCTTGTAAAAAGAGTCGATAGCATTGGGTCGGTTCTACCTTTGTTAGAACCCGGTATTTAGCTTTGTACCAAAAAAAGGTGTAAGCGAGGTAAGGTTGGTTCTACCTATGTTAGAACCCGGTATTTAGCTTTGTACCAGAATAAGTGTAAACGACGTTGTGAGGCTTCTCTGCCGGACAAGGAGATTATAGACTAGTGTTTACGAACTCTCAAGTTGGGAACTCGGGGAGTGGAGTAGGGCAAGGAAAGTGTCCTTGTAGCCGAACCACTATAAATACTTGTGTCACGGTTCTATCATTTCTAACTATATCTTTACTTTACTTGTGCTGATTATTTTTATCTTATTACGTAGATCAAATCAATATCGTTAACTTCACATAAACATGATCTATAATTTTGAAACATCAATTTTAATCGGTAAAACTATTCAACCCCCCATTATAGTTTTCCACATTATAACTTCAAAGCAGTCGAAAAATGGTGGTGGTTATGGGACCAAGAATTTGTACGAAAGGTAGAAGTAGATGATGATTATGATGCATACGACGATGACGAGTACAATGCAAATGGTTTATCCAATATCAAGAGGCTTATTGTGATGCTTTGGGCATAAAGCTTCGTGGTCGAAAGAGATAGTAGGTTATATTTGGTGTCCCTTTAAGTCAAATGTAATCTAGTAGTAGTTGTTTCTTAGTTCAGAAGTAGTTATGCTTAGTTTCGTTGGTTTTACCGCCTATGTAACGTGTTGAGATGTGAGATTTCACTCACATCCATTGTACTTAAACGTTTTTTAGTAATATATTTCATCGGCTGTAACAACCTTTTACCCAAAAAAAGACTTTGGTGATTGATTTATCAAAACTAATATGTATATATTTTAGAAAAATATTAGTATGGGGCGGTTTGGTTTTTTCGGTTTGAGTTTTCATATAGAACCAAAACCTAACAAAAACTTGGTTTTAGAAAAGGTTCAGTTTTTTTTGGCCGTTTTTTGGTTTTGTTGCTCTCCTCTAATTTTTCAGTTTGGTTTGATTATTCGGTTTTGGCAAAGTACTTGGTCAACTTTGTTGAAGTTTGACGCAACTTCACACCGTTTTAAAAAAAATAGGTAGTTTAAGTATCTCATTTAACAAATTTAAGTTGAAATGTAAGTTTTCATACTACTACGTTTGTGGGTTGATTTCGGGGGGTGTTTGTTTCGGTTTATGAAACATAAGCTTATTTGGGCTTATCTTTCATAAGCTCTAATTTTTCAGCTTATTTTGATACTTATGCGCTTATATAAGTAATAAACTTATATAAGCCTATAAGTCTCAAAATAAGCCAGAAAATTAAGGCTATAAAATATAATCCGAAATCAAATTTGATTTGGACTTATATTTTATAAGCCTCAATTTCAGACTTGTTTTGAGACTTAGGGGCTTATATAAATTTATTATGGTATAATAAATTTATATAAATAATTATCAAACATAAGCCCAAAATAAACCAAAACAAGAAAAATGCTAGAGCCACAAAATTTTTACATAAAAACATCCACACAATGACATGTCATGCATATTATTGGAGAGTTAAGATCAACATAGATCAATTATTTGTCATAGATCCAATGAATCAATCTCAACCATTTATTTTTTCATCAAAAATAAAAAAACTCACTTTCTACCTCTTTTTTAAAAATAAAATATCTTACAAACGGTAAATCGTCACACGACAAAAAATACACCATCGCGACGAGTATTTTTTTTATCTTTCAGTAGACGGGTGACACGATATACTTTCGAGGAACTTTTTTTCGATATTTTTTTTCAGTCACGAATTGCGAAAATACGAATCATATATGATTTATGATTTCATGAAATCATATATGATATGATTTCATGAAATCATATATGATTTCATGAAATCATATATGATTTGTGATTCTAACTAACTTTTTTTCAATTTTGTTTCAGTCACGAATTGCGAAAATCATATATGATTCGTATAAATGATTTCATAAAATCATATATGATTTCATAAAATCATATATGATTTGTGATTCCGACGAACTTTTTTTCAATTTTGTTTCAGTCACGAATTGCGAAAATCATATATGATTCGTATGACGAATCATATATGATTCGTATAACGAATCATATATGATTTCATAAAATCATATATGATTTCATAAAATCGTATATGACTTCATAAAATCATAAAAAAAAGTTCGTCGAAAGTACATAGTGTCGCCCCTCTATAGAAAGATAATTTAATTCTCGTCGCGATGGTATGTTTTGTTTTGCGTAACGATTAACAGTGTGTGAGATATTTAATTTTTAAAAAAGAGGTGGAAAGTGAGTTTTTTTATTTTTGATGAAAAAAATGAGTGGCTAGGATTGGTTCATTGGGTCTATGACAAATATTGGGTCTATATTGAACTTTTGGAGTTAAGATCAACATAGACCAATTATTTGTCATAGATCCAATGAATCAATCTCAACCATCTATTTTTTCATCAAAAATAAAAAAACTCACTTTCCACCTCTTTTTTAAAAATAAAATATCTTACAAACGGTAAATCGTCACACGACAAAAAATACACCATCGCGACGAGTATTTTTTTATCTTTCAGTAGACGGGTGACACGATATACTTTCGAGGGACTTTTTTTCGATATTTTTTTTCAGTCACGAATTGCGAAAATCATATATGATTTGTGATTCTAACTAAATTTTTTTCAATTTTGTTTCAGTCACGAATTGCGAAAATCATATATGATTCGTATATATGATTTCATAAAATCATATATGATTTGTGATTCCGACGAACTTTTTCTCAATTTTGTTTTAGTCACGAATTACGAAAATCATATATGATTCGTATGACGAATCATATATGATTCGTATAACGAATCATATATGATTTCATAAAATCATATACTCCCTCCGTCCCATATTAAGTGTCCACAATAGTCCTATCTCGCCCCGGCGCGGTAGGATGAACTTCATCGGGAATATAATAACTATCGCAAAAGCTTTCTACCATTTCTCGGGTATAATATAATGTTTATAAGCCATTTTGAAAGAAAACACGATAGATGCTAACCTGAATCCTCGGGAAAATTGAAAGCCGAGGAAAGAGAGCTACGAAGGATGTTGGAGGTAAAAGCTAAGAAAGTTAATGGAGGTGGAAAGATTTCGGAAAAGAAAGAAAGAATAACAGTAAAACAAGGGGGTATTATTCTTTTGGGGTAGTTACTCTCCTATCGATCACTTGGATGACGCAGTGTGTGCCATCTTGCCTAATCGACGATAGAAGAAAAGCGCATGGAAAGCTGGTGGGTGGAAAAGCATGCCACAAGACCAGGAAATAAAAAGGCGACAGTAACGCTCCACTAGGAAGCCGTTACCAACTCAGATGACGTTTATACAAGAACAAAAACAGAACGCATGGAGGAAGATGGAGAAAGTCTAAGGCATTGTTCACCAGTACGCAGGAAAAAATAATCCTACGGACAATTTTCATACTAGATGGGGGGGACTTGATGGAGTTTAATGGGGTACCAAGCTTGGGCTTGGGCCACATTATCACTTGGGCTTTTTGGCTAAACCTATCAATAACGGGCCATGGTAAAGCCCAAACTCGCGTGGGCTTCGGCCCCGAATCTGCATCCGTCCGCGGATCCACTTGTAGACGTTCCTGTCCGCGGATCATACCTAATAAGACGGATCCGATCCGCAGCACACCATGCTGGTCCGTTTCAAAAACGATTGTCGCGGACCCTTGCCCGACAAGGGACCCACTCCGGCCATTACTAAAGTAACCGAAATACTCGGGAAACCATTTAGTTATAGGACACCTATAAATTAGGGGTACAGTACTTCCAAAAGGTACACAATTATTCTTATTCTCTCTGACATATACTCTGACAATATGAATACTTACTCTCACGCCGGAGTCTAATCGTGGGGTCCGTCCCCACGGTAAGGCTAACGGTTTACTTTTAATTGTGCAGAACATCATCACTTCTCTTGCTCTAGTACAAGATCCAATATCCAAGTCGGCTAAGGCCCCGCCGGACGACAAGAGACTTGACACGCTACCAAACCCGACACGAATTTTGTACTAACAAGTGGCGCCATCCGTGGGACGCTTACGCAACCACGTTTTCTTAAAAACTCACCATGAGCACTCACGAACAAATCACAAATAATCCCACGTCCGCCGTGAGGAACACTGGGGGGAGGAATGGTCCCCAGGGTATTGAAGAACCTATGTCTGATGAAGTGCTTAGGGAAATGTGCGACAAAAATTATCACCAACTCTTGCCGCTCATCGCCGAAAAGATGCAAAAAGAAAAAGAGCAGAAGGATAGACTCAATGCGGTAAAAGCACGGTTGATCTATGGCGAAGAGTCCGGAGTTAAGATAAGAAACCATGAAGAATCGCACTACTCAGAATCCAAAAACACCAAACTGCCCCGAACAGATCCCCGAAAAAAAAGGACGGAGGCAGGTTATGCCAGAAGCCCATCAACCACACACAGTGTTATTCAAAAGGACTCAGGAAGACAGATCCATTCACGCAGCCCCGACCGCGGGAAGTGAAGGGGAGGCGTTTTTTAAAAGATTGGGAAGAAAGGAGCCAGTATACTTCCCGCGCGTCTGATAGTCAACGGCGAATGTCCCCAAGGCACAAAGAATTGATGTTGAAACAATAGAAGGCGTCAAACAAAGGCACGCAACTTCTCGTGCAATAGCCTAATTCGGGAAAGCGAGGAAGTGAAGGAGGGCCACTGAGAAAACTAAGTAGTTAAGACGGCAGAAATCAAAACAACCTATGATATGATCTCTATCAGCCTTGGACATGTGAGGAAAAGAAATTCCTTTCACACTGCGGAATCCGGCCCACTTTTGTCTCCGAGGTACTAGGGCAATGCCCAGCCCATGTCAAAACATTACCGATGGAAGTGGAGATCCAGGAGACCACCTAAAGGTTTATTCAATCGGCTCGCCAAGAACAGGAAGGTTGGGCAATCGACCATGGTTGTCATGATTCAACTCAACCTATCCGGGAAATTCCAGAGTTTGGGTTTGACAATGGGTACCAAAAGAGTCTGATTGATAGCTATGAAGATTTAAGGACTGCATTTAGGGAAAAACTATCTTCAGAACTCAAAGCACATCAAGATCCGTCGATGAAGATACACCACATCAAGCAAAGGGACGGAGAATCCACGGAGGACTTCATGGAAAGATATAAGGCAGAAGTCCTGGACGTAGAAGGTGCTCCGGAATGCATGAGAATCTCCGGATTTATGCACGGAATAACGCACCCTGGGTTGATCAAGCGTCTATATGAAAGAATCCCGAGATCTGTGGATGAAATGTATAGAATGACTACGTCTTTCCTACAAGGGGAAGTCGCTGCACTCAGTCACGGTCGAAAGAAAGTCGCTTCATCATGGAAACCGTTAGAGGGAGGGGACAAACCAACCTTCAAGAAAGGTTTCAAAAATAAGCAAAGACCGGATCGTAAGCCAGATAGATTCTCACTCCTCACTAAAACACCAAAAGAAATTTTCACTCTAGAAAAAGGAAAGTTCAAAGCCCCACCCCCAATGGTAACTCCGGTGGAAAAAAGGGATTCGAGCAAGTACTGCGAATTTCATTCAGATACGGGGCATAACTGTGCGGAATGCATTGCGTGAGAAAGCAAATAGAGAAATGATCAAGGCCGGAAGAAGGGGGAATAACTGTCGCAATTCATTAAGGAATTAAAACAGAACGACAAATCGAAAGCACCGAAAAAAGGGGACGCGTCCGGAAAGGATAAGCCTTTGACTATACTGATGATCCAACCATGGGAAAGAGTGGCCAAGCCCAGGATTACCCAGAGCTTCTCTCCGGAGATAGCAATGTCTTTCCCACCTCTGAGTGAAGAAGACGGGACGGAGGGCCCGATGATCATCGAAGTCGAAATGGGCGGACACTTCGTGCATAGGGTATATATCGACGGTGGAGCATCCTCGGAGGTCCTGTATGAACATTGTTTTGTAAAGCTTCGCAAAGAGATAAGGGACCAAATGGTTCCGGCCACCACCCACCTTGTCGGATTCAGCGGAGAGACCATTTGGCCGCTAGGCCAGATAGCCTTGCTAGTAAAAATAGGTGATGAAGTACACTCCACCTCCGCTTGGATGAACTTCATGGTTATCAGGTCACCATCCCAACACAATGCAATAATAGGCAGGCCTGGCATAAGAAAAATCCGAGCTGTACCATCAACGGCACACGGAATGTTGAAATTTCCTGTTGAAGGCGGCACGGTAACGTTACAGAGTAGTAGGGTTATTCCTATGGAATGTGCTATGATCTCCGGATCTAGCATCCACTCTCCCGCAGTAAGCCCAGTACTGGAAGAGAAAATAAACATAGCAATACACCCGGAATACCCTGAACAGACAGTTGCCATAGGATCAACGTTAACAGAAAAAGGACGTAAAGAACTATGTTCCTTGCTCAAACAGAACTTGGATATTTTTGCCTGGAAGCCAAGCTGATTTGCCGGCGCGTTTCCACGGAAGCATTTCGGGAGCACCGCTTGAATATCCGAGAAGGATATTCGCCGGTTAGGCAAAAGAAGAGAGGACAGGCACCGGAAAGAAATAAGGCAATCCAAGAAGAGGTGGAAAAATTAGTGGACGCTGGAATAATGAAGGAAGTCCATTATCACAGTTGGCTATCTAATCCGGTAATGGTCAAAAAGCATGACGGAACTTGGCGAATGTGTGTGGACTTCAAAGATCTTAACAACGCATGCCCCAAAGATTGTTATCCGTTACCGGAAATAGACTGGAAGGTGGAGTCCCTCTGTGGGTACTCCTTCAAATGTTTCTTGGACGCATACAAGGGTTACCACCAGATTAAAATGGCAAAAGAAGATGAGGAAAAAACGAAAAACGGCCCGTGCTATAACAAGACCATGGAATATTTTGTTATCCAAAATGTCGTTCGGTTCTAAAAATGCCGATCTACATTCAACGATTAGTGGATAAGGCATTCCAAAGGCAAATTGGACGTAACCTGGAGGTATATGTCGATGACCTGGTTATAAAGAGCCGCACGGAAGAAGAAATCATCCGAGACATAACAGAAACATTCAAAACCCTTCGACAAATAAACATGAAATTGAACCCCAAGAAGTGCACGTTCGGAATGCAGGAAGGAATGTTCTTGGGCTACAAAGTAAGCACCAACGGGTTAAAAGCATGTCCAGATAAAGCAGACGCGGTCCTCAGCTTGCCATCTCCGAGATGCATCAAGGACGTGCAGAAGCTAAATGGAAAATTAGCAAGTTTAAACAGATTCTTGTCGAAATCAGCAGAAAAATCGTTGCCTTTTTTCAAAACCCTAAAAAACTGCACAAAAAAGAGCGATTTTCAATGGACACCAGAAGCCGAAGAGGCATTCAAGCAAATGAAAAGGCTTATTGCGGAACTCCCAACACTTACAGCTCCAAATGGGGAAGTGAGGTGTTAATCATATACTTGGCTGCAGCAAAAAGAAGCTATCAGTTGCGGTCCCTAATGACGGACTGAGAAGGCAGGAAAAATGTCCAGTATATTTTGTAAGCGCCTCTACGAGGGCGGGGAAGTCACTAAACCCCTTATGGAAAAGTTAGAGTGTTAGCCTTGTTTGTTCAGCCAAGGCAAACGATTGGATAAGAATACTTCCTAAGCACACACGGTCGTTTTGTCATAACAAATCAACCGATCAAAGCAAGCTGTTGTCAAGTTTTGGAAAATCATCTGGAAGAATGTGAAGTGGATCAGTTTGAGTTAGAAGGATACGACATCCAGTACAGACCAAGGACCGCAATCAAAGGACAAATATTGGCGGATTTTATTGTGGAACGACCAGAAGAAGAGTCTCCGGACGAACTTATGACGGAACCGGAGGTGCTACCGGAGCCGTGGATATTGTTCACAGGGGCTCGTCTGTCCGTGGCGGCTACGGGGGGGGTTTTGGGTCTGGTATTAACAAATCGGAAAGATGGGGCAGGAGAATTTACATATGCCCATGAGTTTAGATTCGAGGCCATAACAAATGAAGCCGAATATGAAGCACTAATAGCCGGTCTCCGGATCGCAGAGCAAATGGGTGTAAAGAACTTACAAGCAAATGTTGACTCAAGACTGGTGGCCAATCAAGTTAACGGTTTTTACACCGCCAAAGAGTCAGGCATGATCCAGTACTTGAACAAAGTAAAAACACTCGCAAAAAGCTTCAAGGAATTTTCCATCAAACAAATACCACGAAGTGAAAACAAGAAAGCAGATGCCCTGAGCAAGATCGCATCCACAAGCTTTGCGCATCTTAACAAACAGGTGCTCGTGGAAGAATTGAAGGAAAAGTCCATAAACGAAAAGGAAATTCTTGACGTGGTGGAAGAAGAAGGTAACACATGGATGACACCCATATGCGAGTACCTGACAAAGGAAATCCTTCCGGAGGATACAAAGAAGGCCAGAGCGGTACGCCGGAAAGCGGTCAGGTATGCCATGATCAACGGAACCCTGTACAAGAAATCCTTTTTAGGTCCATGGCTCCGGTGCGTCGGTCCACTCCAAGCAAACTATGTCCTAAGAGAGATACATGAGGGGTCATGCAGCATGCATTCCGGCCCTAGATCTGTGGTTGCCAAGGTAATCCAAACAGGATATTACTGGCCGACAATGCATATGGACGCAAGGAATTTGATAAGGGAATGCAATGACTGTCAAATACACCGTCCCGTCCCAAGAAATCCGCAGCAGAACTTGACTCCCATCACGTCTCCGTGGCCATTTTATAAGTGGGGGATAGACATAGCCGGACCTTTCCCGGAAGGACCAGGTAAAGTCAAATTCTTAATTGTTGCCATCGATTATTTCACCAAATGGATCGAGGCAAAGGCCGTCGCAACAATCACTGGCAATCAAGTGAAGAAGTTCGTGTGGGACAACATTGTCTGCAGATTTGGCCTACCGGGGGAGATCATATCAGACAATGGAAAGCAGTTCCGTGATAATCCATTCAAAGATTGGTGTGAGAAACTCTGCATCCGCCAATGCTTCGCTTCCGTGAAACACCCGCAAGCAAATGGTCTAGTTGAAAGAGCAAATAGAAGTCTAGGAGAAGGAATAAAGGCAAGGCTTGATGAAAGAAGCAAGGATTGGATAGAAGAACTTCCGCATGTCCTATGGGCTCACCGTACAATGATCAAGTCAAGTAACGGGGAAACACCATTCTCATTGACATATGGCACGGAGGCCGTCATCCCGGCGGAGATAGGCATGCCGACACTTCGCACCGCGGAGATAGATCAAGCTAAAAACAACGAAGCTTTGGGAATCAACTTAGACCTCATAGAAGAAAGAAGGGAGCAGGCAGCAATACAAGAAGCGAAAAGCAAGAAAAAGATGGAAAAATATTATAACTCAAGAGTCCGCGGAACAAGTTTCAAGCCGGGTGATATGGTCTACCGCAGCAATGAAGCAAGTCATGCTCAGGACGGAGGTAAACTTGGACCCAAATGGGAAGGACCATACGAAGTTAAAGAATCACTTGGAAAGGGGGCTTACAAGCTAAAAGACCGCAAAGGAAATGACATGCCAAGAACGTGGAACATTTGTAATCTCAAAAAATGTTATATACATGAAATGTAAGAATTCGCCCGGCACATGATGCTCCGAAGGGCAATATCTGTATTTATTCGCATCCTGTAATATTTTGAATTTTAATGAAAAAGTGGGGATTAGCTACCCTCACAAGTTTTAAATTTTAAATTATCTTTACTTTGCAAAGTTATATTAATTGTTAAAGCATGCTTGCACGGAGCCATGCTCCACAAAAATATTATCCCGTATAATAAAGGTTGAGCAACCTCAAAATTAGCTCAGGCGCGTAAGAGGTATTGCAAACCCGGCACCGGGAGAATAACCCACAAATATTCATAAGACTATCTATTTACGAACGTACACCAGTAATAAACAAAGATAGCGAACATAGCACCTAAAAGCGTGTTATGGTACGGACCTACATAAATCCGTACGAATAAGATGTTAAACTTACAAAGTTAATGTCAAAGCCGCAATAGCCACATACGGCCACGGCATACAGAATAAACCATGTATGGTCACGGAAAAATCTCAAAACGAGGATCTTCAAGGTGGGGCATACAAACAACACTTCCCAAATCTTCATCCGTGTCCAAATCATCAACACAGAAAGCAACTGCAGATGTGCTAGCTTCACCCAATAAATTCTGGGAGGACAAAGGATGAGAAACTATATCCATCATTAACCGACGAAGAGCTGCGGCATGCTTCCTCGCACCCTCGGCACGGTTGTGAACGTTAAGAAGCGCAAAGGATAAAGAGGTCTCCCCAACAACAGCATTCACATCGGCATAATAGATTGGGACGGAGAGTTGCTCGAGGCACGGCTGAAGATAAGCAGCTTCAGGGAGATTTGCTAAAGGTCCGTCTAGTAAAAAGCAATCTAAGACCTCATCCATCCCGGAATCTTTCTTGGACTTCAACAAATGAATCAAGGGAAAATCCACTTCTTCAAGAGCTCCTACCGCATCAAAATAGTTGTTCTTGGCAGTCTCAGGATCATATGCCACGACGGTGGAAAGTGGAGTTCCAGCAATTCCATGTTCATATCCGGCCGCTAAACCCTCTTGCATACCATAATCCACGGCTCGGCCTAAAGCATGACCCAAAATTCCTTGGTACTCGGGGGATTTCAAACATTTAACCATAGCAAGTTCCATCCCGTGGGTCAGCAGCCATCTCCGTCCAGCTAGAGCAGTCAGGTAAGCAGGGTAAAATTCCCCCTCCAGACGACCGGACACATCCATTACGTGTGCCTCAAGTTCGGCTACACGATTGTACAACTCATGAGCTTGTTCTTCCTGCTGGGCTTCCATCTTCTCTTTAAAATCACGAAAAGCGGAATGAAGAGTAGAAACCTGCAAGAAATGGATGTTAAGTTAAAAAAAAAAAAAACCTCGTAAGAACGGGTAAGTCATACCTCAGAGACAAGTCCATCTTTCTCGGAGGACAAGGAGGAAATCAAGTTCTTGGCTTCATCACAAGCAGCTTGAGAGTCATCAAGAGAGGACTTAAGGTGTGAAGCACGGGAATCAAGAAGGGAGATGACAGTGTCCTTCTGTGAAACGTCACTCTTAAGAGCCGACACCTCTGCACTCAAAGAAGATTTCTCCGCAGCCAAAACAGAAACCTGATCACGGAGACGAAGGACCTCCGCGGACTCCGTCTCCTTTTCTTTCAACAAAGATTTCAACCTGGCAATCTCAGCATCTTTTTCACTAAGAAGCACACCCCGTGCATCATACTTAGCCCGAAGCTTCTCTTTAAGTTCCAGTTCATGTTCAGCACGGGACCTCACCTCCGACCCAAGACATATATGTCGCGCCGCTCCCACATTAAACTCCATAAACAATTGATCATAATCCATATTGCGGAGTGTGGAGAAAAAGCCGGGGGGAGCGACGCGATCAACCAACGTTCTACAGGAAAAGTCGTCATCTAGCAGAGAGTCGTTGGTTATGTTCCAGCGAGGAATATACCAACGCTTGGCATCTTCAGAAATACAAACGCACTTGGCACATCTTCTCGGAGTTCAAGTACGGATCCCTCGTACTCATTGAACACGAGATAGTTAACTACCTCAGACGGTCCTTTCCGGTTTGAAGTATAACATCCCTGCCTCACGCCCCGACGGGAGTAAAGCTAGGCCTTACTGCTCCCGGTTGAAGTCACAGAATATCAAAGCAGTAGTGGACAAAGGGGGATCCGCAACACGGGAACTAAAAAAAATAATAATAGAATCTATAAAAAAATTACAACTCGGTAAGTACAGGTACAGAAAAAAATCAATAAGAAAAAGGGCAGCACGATGTGTTTACCTTGTAACGGTGACATGCGGTGGGATGTCGCCGCGAGAAGAAAACCTCCCTAATGTAATAGGAGCTTCGGGAAAAGGGACTGCCCTCAGCCTATAATTGCAAGGGATTCTCCACAGTCTCCAGAAGCTAAGGATAGGATGAGCGGTCCTCAATCTACCTTTAGCAGGAAGTGGGTCGTTAGCATCGTTAGCAATTTCTTTTCTCTTGATCTTCTCGGATGCCTCCCTGAGCAAACATCTTTTTCAGCCAGGGATCACATCAACTATTCTGGGTCTAGTTGATTTCAAGAAGAAATCTCCGGTAATTACATTTCATCAACAACAATCCCTCTCCGCCGAATGGAGCTAGAAACCTCAGCACCAGATACTGAGCCACATCTTACGACTGCTTAGATGTGTACCGACTCTCATATCTCAAGTGAGCAATCCAGTGGAACTCGAACAATGATGTATACTATCAAACAGAGTCACTATAGCTGTTGAGGTCGTTGTGTCTTTCTTCTTTCACGATCGTTTGATTCAGCATCTCAGATAACCAGGGGATCGAATAGGCTATCAATTACCTACAGGTTTTATGGAGGGTATTTGGTGTTAATGTAGAAAATGGGGTGCTTTTTGCCAGGGCATTGAGCATGGCACAAATATCTTTACTATGGGATATCTTCGATTCTGACTCCTCGAACTTCATCCATTTTTTCAGCCTTCGCCAAACTATCTTTTACGCTATGATTTTGATTATTCAAAATTGAAGAACTTACTTGGCTCAACTGCGGATGAACGCTATTGAGACTCAACACTCAACATGATATGCTCTATTCGTTGTTGTCGTTGCCTCTGTGGTAAACATAGTTATTGAATAACCTACAATAGTAAAAAGATAAAAACATCAAAATGTGTAGTAACTCGCATACATTAATTTTCTCTAACGGGCAATTTAATGTGTAAAAAATTGAAGCAACATAACGCAGAAATACTAACTCCTGGTTACCCACTGCTGGCCTGCCTGATCATTGGAGAAATCATGTTTATAATAAAATGTCATGGATATATAATGTTACATTGATATTAGAATCACTAATTATTAAATAATAAACTTGAGATCTATGAGAAACTAGTTAAGCTTACTCGTTATCTCGTAATATAACGTGCAAAAACTAATATGGAAAGAATATCAAGTCATAATGTTAAATTGTACTTTAATATATTAGAGCACTTGAATTAAACTTTACCAAACGTCATAAACAAAAAAGTGTTAACCGGAAATAAATTGCACTTGTTCAACTTACATGCCGGCAATTTTTTATTTTTTTATCTTTTTTTTAAGTTTTCTTTGCTTCGTTTTTCACGCAGTCTAATTAAACCACAACTATCCAATAATTGGTAAAGCTATTCCATATAATTAGAAAATAAGTAAAAAATAAAGATCTCTAAACACAACGAACCTAATTCGTCAGGTACTATGAAATCCAAAAGGTTTTGAGAATCTACAATCTTGATAACTACTATATTGACTACATATCTCTCATGAGAAATACATCCAATAATCTAAGTTATTAAAATATCAAATACATGTCATAAACTAAATAAGTTTGAGATCCTGTATATAAAAGTACTCACATCTTTGATCTGGATGTCCGATCACTCGAGTTTAGATACCACGTATGAACTGGTGCAAAACGCCTACTAGCAACAATAGATAATGTTGCGGTTGCGGTGGCGGTGATGGTTGAGTTACAGGAGAGGGGATCAAATCTCTGACATGAAAGCTTTTGTAAGCTATTCATACCACAAGTTACAAAAGACGTTGATGCCGCCATATTACTTGCACAAAGCTTTATACTTTTGTGACGATGTATATGACTAAATAAAGTGTGATTTTAACGATAAAGATCTATAAGTATGAAAGTACGATGAGCATGAATTTAGTCAAATGAATTTATACATAAAATATGATTTGATGCAACTTGTTTGAGTTTTTTATGGACCGGCTGCTTTTCCAATACCAATGAGTTCAATATAAAATTCGCGTAATGCATGTATTTCTCCATTTTCAAATCATAAAGGAACAACTCAAAAGTATTTAGTTTTCATTTGCCTGTGTAGTCAATAATTTTGATTACAGATAAATTATCACACCACTATTTTAAACTTGCGAGACTAAGAGTTTTAGCGAAATGGCTAAAGCTCATGAAATGGCTACAGCACTTACGGAGGTGGACTATAAGCATGATGCCACAAAAGCTGTCATCTGAGGAGTCAAACTCTCCAGACTAAATCCATTACAAGAACCGGTTAAACTTGTCTCTCGCTTGGGAATCAATTCCCCAAAGCAACAACTTTCATTATTCCTGATCAGGCAGTTAGATACTATTCCTCGTTCTTGTAAAAACACACCTCATCTTGTGTAAAGATACTGTCGCGGGGTATTTCGTTGTGACTGCATATCTTGCCTCAGATGATTAATGAGCCAAGCGAAGAGAAACGTCATGTGAACTTTCTTATCCTCTGCACTAGGTAGACCCCACGACTGTGGATCGTCTAGAGCCTGTTTCATATCACATCCAAGGATATCACACAACCCTAAGGCATTCCTTTAAATACCCACTGCTATGTACTTGAGAATAATCATGTCCATCTTCTCCACATTTAACGCACACACAAAGCCTTGTTATATGTGAGGGTTACATGGGTGATATTATAGTGGATTTTTGGATTACCTTCCGTTTCCTATGACCGTTACTGGGATTGTTTCTTGACTTGCTAGGTAAAGTAACACAACGTAATAATTAAAATATATAATATGATGGATAATCATTTACCAAATTAACCCTTGAGGACTAAGGTAAAAAGGCAAAAATCTTCAACAAAATATATATTTCAATACGTTATATTAACCGCGAAGTATATTTCTCCTTGGGTCGATATTCTCCCAACGATTTGGTTGAAATGTGATAAACACTACGATTTGAATGTATCGGACAATGGATTGAATTGGGAATAAACAGAAAGACATTTGATTGGATTATCTACTACTACACATTTAAATAGCAATGATAACAATTTAAGCACAAAAAACAAATATCGGGAATCAAACATCTACTAAAATACGAAACGAAGAAACCTATAACTGGCAGTTAAAAACCTTAAATTTCTAAATTACATAAATTAATAATTTTCTTTTTTACAATGGATATCTAATTGACTAAAAGTAAGTTTAAAGACTATAACTAGAACAAAAAACGGATTGAAGTGAGCTTAAAAAACACAGTATAATGTAAATAGGGAACGAATCCCGTTCTTTAAAAAATAAAAATTTTGCAAATTAAACCCTACGAAAGCAAAACTAATTTTCCTAGAAACTTTATGATAAAAGAAAATTTTCTAAAAAAGATTTATATCTTGTTTGATTATTTCTTAGATTTTTATGTTTTTTTAAAGTTTTTAATAAAAATTTATATGTTTAAAAATAGCTTAACTATTCTAAAATTCTAAAAAAACAGAATATAGCTTGAACTAAAAAAAAAACCTAGGAAAAATAGTTGAGGGTTAAGCTTAATGAATAAGCAAGCGAAAATATGCTTAAACAAGCTTATAAGCTTAAAATGGATAAAATGCGTCTTAAGATTTAAATGCTTTGTAAAAAAGTTTTAACGAAAAAGAACCCCAGGGCGCGTTGGTAGTGAGGTGTGTGGTGGTGTTGCTATAAAATGTTTAGGAAGGGTCGTTTGATATCGGGGTTCGAGTCATGTCACCCCGATTTACCACCCCTTTTCCCCTTTTTTTTTGAAAACTTATAAAAACAAAGTTTTAGAAAAGCTGAAAATAAGCACTTTTAATAAAAGAAACTTTTTAAGAAAAGCCCTAAATAAGCTATGAACCAGCTTAAAACATGACAGAAACACTTAACTTTAATTTTTTGGTTCTTTTTCCTAAAATAATCTTAAAAGACCACAATAAAGCTAAGTTTTATGGACTAATTAAGACTACTAAAAGCTAATACCTAACCTAAGAGCTAAATGAAAAAAGATAAGGAACAAAGTTAACAAGCCATAGGCTAGAAAATTCTCAAATTAAGCACTGTTAGAATCTTAAACCAAAACAGCTCCTTATGACAGAACTTTGAGCTTTACATATTAGTGCAACTGAGGTCTTTTTAAGAGGTTAAAAATTGCTTTTGTCAGTATCTTAACAAAAGATCGATATAAAATTGATTTTAGTATAAGGACTTGTGGAAAGAACATATAGCTTATTGAAAAAGCTTAACAAAAACGATAGTTTAAATCTGCTTTTGCTGGTTTGGTTTTGAAATGAAAAGGTAATAATGCTATTTAAAAGCTAAAATCAGATGACAAGTTAAGCTAGATTTTGAAAACTAAATTTAAGCTAATGAAATATGACCTATAAGCTACTTATAATATGAAAATCAAAAGCTAAATTCTATTTTATCCCACTGAATATGAAGCTAGAAATTGGCTTTTTTTACTGATTACTGTTGTGCACTTGACTAAAAACTTGGAATGCGAAAAAATGAAGCCTAAGTAAAAATGTTTCAACTACATTCAAAACATTCCATAATGAAACTAAATGATTACTAAAAATCACCTCAACACTAAACATAATTAAAAAGAGCTATAGACTTATCTAAAATTTTACAGAATCAATCCTAAGCTTTGAGTAACACCTTGATACACCAAAATTCAGCTCCTTTAAAAAACTATTGAATAAATTACTTAATGTCTTAATTGACTAAATCAAATTGAGCTAAAAGCAAAAAAGGGCTTAGCTACTGTACTAACACAAAACTTCGTACTGCTTTGTGCAAACACCTCACCTTAACTATGATCCCATTCCATTTTATCTTATGAAAATTGAAATTTTAAATCTCAAATCCTTAATTACCAGTAACAATTATGCTATAAGAAAACTATGATTAGCCAAAATAACAAAGGCAAATAAGCCAGAAACTAACAAGCTACTAAAGAGCTACTTATTTTGTTGTGTTTTTCATTGATTTGTGATCTAGATTTATGAAGAAAATAAGATTCTAAGCTTTATAATTATGAAAACAGAATAAGGCAACATCATTTTAAGCTTAACTTAGAAGGTTTAACACTATTAAGCAAAAACTATTAAGCAAGAATTAAACTAGAAATATTAAGATAAGTAAAAACTAAATGAAAATTTACTGATCTTAGCTAAACAAATGCATCAAAGGCTCTAATGAGCTGTATACAAGCTCTGACTTATTAAGAATACAGCCACGTTAAAATCCTTTATGAGCTCTTCCATGGTTAGCTCATCTTCCAAAAAGCTCAAAATTCAATTAGCAAAGGTAATTAACTGATTTTTAGATTTAAGTATATTAAGAACTTATTAATAGCTCAATTTGAGCTTAAAGACTCAAAGAGCTTGATCTGAGTTTATGAGAGGCTTATGTAATATTACTAGCTTATTAGACACAGTTTGAGTAAAAGTGAGCTTTAGAAAAGTAAGATAAAATTCGAATTCTATTAATGAAAACTGCTTACAATATTGAAAAAGGAAATTACATCAAACAAACATTAAGCTAAAACATTTTAACTGAAAATTACAAAAGCTTTTTTTTAACTAAAAAAAAACAGGAAAAGAAAAGATCATTCTATGTGAAGAGTGAGCTTATATTTCTAGCTGTGATAAGAAGCTTCTCGTCCATTCATTCCTTTCAATCATTAGTACTCTAATCTTGGCCCTTGGATTAACTTGATGATCACATGGATTGCCAGCATGGTAATCCGTGATGTGACACTTCTGCTTCTTTTCCATGTGATTTAGTGTAAAAATCTTGCATCCTTGTGTGTTTTCTCACAATCCACGTGGCATTCCCTTTTTGGGGATTGACCAATAAGAGGCTCTTATGACGTTTTACTTTGCCCACTCATTCCTTGTTACTTGAATTGTTGAGCCACGCACTTAATTGGAATTACCCCTTTGATTTGATCTCGAGGTAAAACGGGGAAGATGATGAATAGTTAAAACTGTTTTTCCCGCGTAAAAAATTGTATAAAAGGGTTGTGTTTTAACTTTTCTTTTACCCGGGGTTATAACTCGTTTGACTTTTGGGCTTATAAAGGGTTTTGGGCCGAGGTTGTTTGTTTTGGGCTCAAGCTTGGTTATAAAAAAGGATAGATAACGGGTGTTAACTCTTATAATAAAAAGAGTTAACACCGTTAGGGTTTAGGGATTATTTTTGTAATTAGGTTTAACTTTGAGGGACTGTTTTGGGTTTTGTCATTTTGTGTGTTGACTTTGGTTGACCAATGGTTGACTTTGAAAGCATTCTTCCGGCTCTTGTACACTCTTTTCCATTCCCGTGTCCGTGTTTGTCCGATTTTGACCATTTTCTTGAGATTTTTTCAATATCCGTACCTGCACAATCACAAAGACAAAACAAACAATATACAAGCATTTTAAGCACACTTTTGTCTTTTATGGGTCATTTTTGATATACAACGGATATGTGTTTTCACACATATCAAAATTCCCCAAACTAAGCGATTGCGTGTCCTCACGCAATATTATATGCTCTATAACCAAATACCTCAAAACTTCCCCAAACTAAATCTTTGAAAAGTAGCAAAGACTTTTGTGGAGAGAGTTAAGAAATCACAAGTTATAAAACACCCCATTTTCCCTGAGATTATTTCGACTTTCGTTATTTCCATAATTGTTAGGGATCATAGAACAAGATGCATTTCGATCCGAGAATGCCCCAAAAAGGATAAATTCATCGTCCCCGACTTTTCACTTATCCAAACCAAGCTTAAAACGAAATCACAGCTAAATATCAGTAAAGATGCTAACACTACTCATATTGGCAACTTGTGAACTTTTTACTCCCGACATTTATTATATCTTAAGTGAGTGTGCTATTTTGAATTTCAACCATGGATCAACCTTTTGCAACATACTATGCTTCACGTTCCACCCGAGAATAATGAGTTTGAAGGCGAGATCATCCCATGTAGCGACTTTCGTCTCGACACATCCCAACCTTCCGGTTAAGTGACCAGGCTTTTGACACCCCACAGAGACTAGTATCGGGACTCACGGACCTTAGGTTTCAAAAACTCTCAGGTTTCTCGTATATACACAGGTTATAAAATAGAATAGTCAAAGTTCAAAAGCATATTTGAATTTAACAAAAAGAAATCAATTTATTAATTTAAACTTAAATATTAGACATTCATGCAGTTATAACCCTTGACCTTTTAGAAGGCTGCAACATCGGTTGTGAGCCGGCAAGATGCAACAAACTTTTACCAGTCTCGAATTTTTATTCTTACTATGGGCTTTTATTAGAAGACTACCACGTCGGTTGTGAGCCGGCAAGATGTAGTAAACTTTTATCAACCCACAACTTTTATTATTATTATATTCTTTTAATTTTTCATTATTTTATTCATCATTATTTTTTTAATATAGAGAAGACTTCTTTTTGAAAAATTCAAGTATAAGTTTGAACTAAGACTAAATTTTTTGCTATATATTACATAAAAATTATTGATTTAAGTTTAATCTCCAAAAACAACACGTATATTAGTCCGGTTAAGAGCTTATGGGAGAAAAAGCCACAAATTACATACAAGAGCTCTTAAGATTTCCAACTAATCCTTGTTTAGCATCCCACTCATACTTAACTCTATCATTTTTCGTTCTTCGCGAATTTTCGCGAACGCTTAGCCTGCAAGTTAAGTAACAAGCTAGAGCTCAACACGCTCAATCGGGTCAAAATTTACTCTTATTCTACCCAGCAGGAAAGTTAAAATTGTGGCAAAAACACTTATTTTAATTTTGAAAATTTTAAATTTTTTCATATTTTTGAAAATTTTGGTGGGAAAACGGGGTACGTGAGAATAATGGGCAAAAGTAGGTAAGATCATATCGAAGATATACTACCCCATACTAAAATTAAACATTGTCCTCAATGTTTCCTAGCCTAAGACTTAAAAAAAACCCATACTAGAACTCAAAAAGGTCGAATGCATAACCAAAGCCTGAAGAAAGTATCACAAAAATATTTAGCTGTTTATTAGGTGTGCTAAAAGATAAATGTTAGTCGATAATAATCTTTAGGATATTGAATTTCTCCAAACTAATGGCAAGCAAAGGCAAGGAAGCTCGAGTGGACCGGGACAAAACACCAAACACGAGAGTCTTCAGAAAATTTTGGGTCAATCCTGCAAACAATCACAAGTACAAACACAACAAGAATCAAAAGAGTACAAGCCTCCTCACATCACAATAGAAATAAGAAAGAACATAAAAAATGGATAAGCATGGGGTGCCTCCCACGGAGCGCTTTGTTTTTGGTAACCGAGTCAATAGCTTGACTCGATCCTCGAATTTATTCGTCCTTGGAGAAAGTAAACGGAAGAGAAAATCTTAATCGGGCTTTTATTAATGTTTGGATAAACATGAAAGTTCTATCCCGATAAGATGCCACCGGCCCTAAGTGAAGATGCCGGGGTCAAAAATGGTGTCCTCATTCTCGGTGGAGGAAAGTAAGGGAGAAACCTCAGGGTAAGTGAGAAACGGGAGAAAAGTCCGAATGACAAATGTGAAGGAATTATCAACTTCAACATTAATCTCACCCCCCCATGGGTCAAAACATTCGTCTTTATTAAGCTTATCAACATTGTTTATTGTTGGCACATCGGTCTCAATAATTGAGCTAATCTCAACATCCGATGGTTCCGGAGGAGGACGAGGAGATGACGGATCAAAATGAAATGACTCAAACTCGGGAAGTTCCAAAAGAGGGTCATTTGAATAATCAGAAATAACAATGCTAATCAACCTTCCCTGATCGGGCTCAATCTAAAAAAGAAACAAATCATACTCGGGACGAGAGTTATTAGCATGATTAGTGGTACTGCCACTTCTCGTCTCTTCCATATGATTGCTAAAAGTCTCGAATTCAGGTAAATAGTTATCCGAAAAAGAGAAAGAAGTATCGGACTTCTCAAAGAATGAATTACTATTCGTGACAACTGAGGATGGAGACTTGAACACACGATCAGGAGAGGGATTGTCTTTCAAAGATTCGATATTAGAAATAAGACGATTTATGTTCAACAATTTCTCATGAAGAATAACGTCTTGGATTTGAAGAATATCTTCTAAGTCAAATTCTTTCTCTTTTTGATCTTTATTCACCTCCTCTAAGCTAACGATCTCTAAATTGAGAGGTGATGCTTCAACGTACTCGATGTTCTCATAAGAATCGTCATCACTTGAAGTACCATCATTGTTAGAATCGGATAAAATCTCAGAATGATTGCTCAAAGCATCAAAAGTGGAAGGATCTTCACAAACGGGCACATCACACGTATCTTCGGAAATACCCTCGAACTCACTTGGGATTTGGACAAGGTTCTCGACACTAGACTTTATTACTTCGTCTGATTCCGTTGTTGGAATAGTGTCAAGATGCTCATCCTCTATTATGAGAGAGTCAACGGCCTCCTTGGTTGATAAAACGGGTGTGATTGCAATGGTATAGTCCTCGTCATCATCATAGCAAATGGGAATCTTCCAATATCGATCTTTAGCCGCTTGATCTTCCGCAATTCGCCTTTCTTCTTCCTTCTTTTGCATAATTTGACCAACCATATCACATATGGATGTCATTTGCTCCATAAGCTTATTTTGAGAATTGAGAAACTCATTTTGAGCATTTAAGATTGGATGATTGATGGTATATTGCAGGGGTTGAAATTGGTCAAAACCAAAAGAATTAGGATCATAGCAAGAATTTTGCTCATAATAATCTTCATTCATTGGTTGACATTGAAAAGTTTCATGAGGGCCCCCGCAATCTTCACAACAAAGATATTGTTGTTGAAATTCATGAAAATCTTGCTGGAAATTAAAGTCTTGATTGTAACACGGTTCCAGATAGATAAACGGAACTTGATGTGTACAATAGTGACCATAACGAGCATCGTTCCAGCAAAATTCACAAGAATACATAGGAGGTTGTGGAGGGTGGTTGAAAACGTTAGGAGAATCATCAACAGAATTAGGTTTGGAATCATAAGTGAATGAATTCTCATCTCCAGAATTGCATGTCGGATGAACACTTGGCAAAGTCTGTGGGAGCTCATCAATGGTTTGATTGCATTGTTCTGGATTAGAGATAATCGGAGCTTTTGGTGGACAATTATAACCAATATGAGCACCTTTCCCACAATACTTACAAGTGCATTGTTGACAAAAGATTCCATCTAACGAATCACCACACTCGTAACAACAATTGTGGTTACTTTGTGGAGGACTTTGCGAAGAATTTTGACCGGGGTCTTGATTTAAGATGAATGGCTCTTGAGGTGTACTAACAATGTTAGTGTTGTCATGGATGACTCAGAAGTGTTTCCATCATGAATTGTATACCAACCTTCATTCAAACACTTTCGCACAAAAGCACAAGGTCGACAATATAGACCCTCAACCGGATTTCTACAAGTTGCACAATTCTGAGGAGGTTTAGGAACAAGAATCTTGTCTTCAAGACCCTCTTTTGAACAACAAAAGTCTGCAGTGTACAAAGCTCCACAAGACGAGCATTTTTTAATCATAAATGGATTTAAAAAGATAAACGAATGACGCCATAAGAATTAAACAATTTAGAGGGATAAGAAGAAGAATTAAAATAGAGGGTCGAGAAAATAAGAATTAAATGAGAAAGAGGCTAAAAGATGATTATTTTTGGTTTTTTGAGTTTTTTAAGCAACATATATTATTAACGGACAAAACGAGATCGAATAACTTAAACCTAATAATCAACAAGCTTCACGGTAGCTCTCTAAAAGTGTTTAACTTTCAAAGGTGAGCCGTATATCGCAAGTGACACAAAAGACAAGTTTTAAAATCTTTGGTTCGGGAACTTATTATGGATAATACCTCAATTGAAGGTATTATTTGTTGGTGTTCTTTTACCAACTTTGTTTATTTTATTTCTTTTTTATGGACAATTTTTATATTTTTGATTTTTTTGATTTTTTTGATTTTTATATGATAATTATACTAATAAAAGAAAAGAAAATTATTTTTTACCTTTTTTATATTTTTTAATTTTTTTAATTTTTGATTTTTTAACAAACACAAAACTTTCAAAAATGAAAGGGTCTTTCAAATCACGATCAACAAACTTCAAACGAGAGAATCTTAATCACAAATCCCCGGCAACGGCGCCAAAAATTGATTGCAGCAATCTTATACACGTAATAATAAAATATATAATATGATGGAAAATTACCAAACTACCCTTGAGGACAAAGGTAAAAAGGAAAATCTTCATATATATATATATATATATATATATATATATATATATATATATATATATATATATATATATAAAAATATATATATATAATATAATACTATATTAAACCGAAAAGTATATTCTGGGTCGTTATTCCCCAACGATTTGTGAAATTAAAACCACGTTTGATGTTCGGACAATGATTTGAATTGGAAACAAAGATTGAATTGATTATCTACTTCTACAATTTAAAATAAGCAAATGATAACAATTAAGTACGAAAGCAAAGAACAGGAAATCAAACTTTAACTAATAACGCAAAACGGGAACCCTAAATGGCAATTAAAAAACCTAAATTTCCAAAATTAAACCTAAAATGATTTTTTTTAAATAGACTCTAATTAACTAAAAAGTAAGTTTAAAGAAAACTAGAACAAAAACGGAATTGAAATGAGCTTAAAAACAAGAAAAACGTAAACGAGAACGAATCCCGTTCTTTAAAAATGAAATTTTGCAATTTTAACCCTACGAAAACAAAACTAATTTTCCTAGAAACTTTATGATAAAAGAAAATTTTCTAAAAAAGATTTATATTTTTTTTATTATTTTTCTATTTTTCATGATTTTTTAAAGTTTTTAACGAAAATAAATGTTTAAAAATACTAACCTAATTATAAAAATTCTAAAAAAATTACAAAAAGTAGATTGAACTAATACGGACCGAGGAAAAATAAGCTTAGAGTCACAGCTTAATGAATAAGCCACGAAATAAGCTTAAACAGCTTATAAAGCTTAAATGGGAAAAACGTGTATAAGAATTAAACTTTGTGAAGGTATAATGAAAAAGTCCCCAGTGCGCGTTGGTAGTGGAGTGTGTGGTGTGTGTTGTTATAAAGGGTAGAGGGTGTTGAGGTCGGGGGGTTTGAGTCTTGCTCAGCCCCGAATTCCACCTTCCTCTTTTATTTTTATTTTTGAAAACTTATAAAAGCAAAGTTGTAAATAAGCTAAAAATAAGCATTTTTAATAAAAGAAACTTTTTATGAAAAGCCTTAATAAGCTGTTAAACAGCTTATTACTAGACAGAAACACTTAACTTTATTTTTTTGTTCTTTTTCTAAATTTAATAAGCTCAAAAACTAAGATAAGCAATCCC
>BQNB010006746.1:0-26047 GCA_026074375.1 Tanacetum coccineum | reverse complement strand
TCACAATCATCACCTCGAACTATCAACACTTCATCTCCATAAGGTATACTGACGACCTTCTCATCACAAACGATTACAGCGTGGTACTTCGCCAACCAATCCATACCAATGATGACGTCAAAACTACCAAGTTCTACGAGCATTAGATCTATGTCGAATGGATGACCTAATAATCCTAACGTGCAACCTCTAAGGACAATATTAGTTTCTGAAATTCTTCCATTGACAAGTTCTACGACATAACTAGTGTCTAAAGTGGATGGTGCAACATCAACCAAGGCACTAAAGGCAGACGACACGAAGCTCTTATCGGCACCCGAATCGAATAACATAGAAGAATAACAGTTATTGAGAAGGAACGTACCCATGACGACATTGGATTTGGGGTTTGCTCCTCCTCCTTCTCCAATGGCGTAAGCCCTTGCTGTAGCTTCGTTACCTCTAGTCTGGTTTCCAGTCTTGTTTCCATTCTTGTTCCCAGTCTTGTTTCTACGATTTTGATTTCTCAACTTAGGACAATCTTTCCTAAAATGTCATGGCCTTCCACACTCATAACAAATAATACCCAGTTGATTCTCTACTGGGGCTCTCTGAGTGTTTGGAGTAACAACAGCCATATAATCCCTAGTCATATGACCGACTCTCTTACAGTTTCCACATCTCACAGTACCCGGCCCTGCATGGTGCAACTTGCACTTGTTGCAGTAGGGAAGAGATCCAACATACCCCTTTTTCTTATTGTTCTCGTCCGTATAAGCTCTTGCCACATTTTGGACTCTAACATTTTGCTGCTTGAAAACTGGTTGCTATCCATGATTGTCTCTCGGGTTGTTCTCCAACCTTCTTTTGTTTTCAGCACTTCTAGCATATCCCTTCAGCTTTTGATCCATAAAATTATTGGCAATGCGAATTGCATCTTGAAGTTTTATGGGCTCAAAAGCAATAACATTCCCCTGAATATTGTCAGGTAAACCTCCAATGAATCTCTCCACCTTGTCCTCCTCATTTGGGACCATTCTAGTACACAACAACACCAATTCCTGAAATCTTCTGGTATAAGCAGTCAAGTCATTTCCTTTCACAACCAAGTTCCATAACTCGATTTCCATCTTCTGAACCTCATTTCTCAGACAATACACCTTTGTCATCAACTTCATAAGTTTCGCCCACTACATGGCATAGGCAGCCTTAATCTCAATCGTCCTCTTATGATATTTCCACCATGTCAATGCACTGTTCAGTAGCGTGCACGTAGCATACTTCACTTGGTACTTCTCTAGACAGCTGCTAATGTGGAACACCGTCTCCATCTTCTCGAACCAACGAGTTAACCCAACAACTCTTTTCGTTCCATTAAATTTAAGTGGCTGGCACTTCAGGAAGTCTTGGTATGTGCACTCTTGTGCAGGTATAAATCCTCCAAAGTTATAGCCATTTCCTCCTCCGTTCCCATTACCATTTCCATTTCCTCCATTTCCATTTACTTCTTCACGTCCACCCCTGTCTCCCATAAGGGGTTCAAGGTTCCTGGTAGCGTCACGAGCTCCCAACGCTCCTGCCATTCGGCGATCAATTTGTTCGTTGACTCCTTCACGTGTCCTTGATGCTCCAAATCGCGTGTTAGGCATTTTCCTACAACATAACAATACACAACATGATGAAATTTCATGGTGATGCAAGATTGTTAATGGGGTTCGAATAAAATAACATGTATTATTACACGAAAATACAAAATCATAATAACTTCATGATAATGCCATGATTTAGTAATAATACAATTTCCAATAAGCAAAAGAAAATATCATTAAGTTAAGAATATCAAACATAGAATGGTAACATTAGATTTCATATCATCAATACTAATGATTACAACACTGTTCCAAAATATAGGATTTACAAATCCCTAATAGTTTACTACTGCTAGGTACTACGGGTCAACACTAGGATAATCAAGAATCAATCTAAGAACGGTAGCCCAAGTGCCTCCTAGCACAAGACTCGCAACATTTATCATGTCTCTAAGTCTCCTATTATCCCGCTCCAGCTCATGAATCCTCTCTAACATATCAGCACTTTGCTGTCCTGTCGCTACGATCCTGTGTCCCTGATCCCTCTGGATACCCTCAATAGCCTGAATACGGTGAACTGGGATCTCAACAGTGTGATCATGAAACCTCTGAACCAGATCTCCTAATGTCTCATATGTAACCTCTACAGCTCCCTCCTGAGCAGGCTCAAGGATATCATCAGCTACCACTGGATGGGTAACTCTATCAACTCTAACGTTAACCGGGCCTCTTGTACTAGCCTTAATTTCCTATCTATCAACAGCCTAAACTACAACCCTAGCATTAATCCCTCTAGCTCTAAGAGCATCTGCATAAGCAATACACTCGTTGATCTCTGCCTGAATCTCGGGGTCAATATCAAGCCTATCACTCCTCTCAACATCAACATCCACCTCTAAATCGGTCCCTCTAGACCTAGACAGCTCAGAACTCTCATCCTCAACGTCAACTCTCAATCCAGCCTCTCTAGGTACATATGGCTTAAAACTATCCTCCGAACAATCCTCAAAATACGTCACATCATCCGAACTCCTAATCCTCTTAGGTGATGGTAAAATATCAGCACGTGCAGAAGACAATGCTCCAGGCACAGGTGAAGATAACGGTACAGATACAATAGGGGATCTACTCCTCTTGCAAGAATGACTCACAGAAGAAGAAGAATGAGATGGTCTCTCAGAAATAGCAGCAGATGAACGATGAATACTCGGTACCAATGAACACATATGATGACTAGATCTCATACCGACGATGATGATGGTAATGAATGATTAGAAGATGAATGACTAGATGCAAAATCCGATAAAGCATCTGCAGAAGAATCCGAAGAAGTCTCTGATGATGAACTCGATGATAAATCCCTCAAAGAATCATCCGAAGAAAAATGATCTAAAGAGGAGTATTCAACTAAATGTCTTACAACAAGATGATGAGTAGGTAACGACCCAACCCTCTTCCTCACGGTCATCATGTGTATCGGCCCATTAAGATGGTAGCGTAACGGTGCGACCATGAGGAATAGATGTCCAAGTGCAAGAAATCATGACTCCGACGTCGAAGGCAACCAGATGCTACAAATGTGATTCTCTGGAAAAAAGGGTAGTCTCAGTGAATGGTGTACCATGGGTAGGTGATGGTGGTGTATTAGGTATATCACTGTCTTAAGAATCATCGGTCGATGAAAGAAATGGTGATGTAGCTTGTAGTGGTGGTATATGATTTGATGACGGGTCCTCAGATGGGTTAAACTCTGTATCAGATACGGGTGAGTAAATCAGTGATGCGGTGAAGTAATCTTGATGGTGGTATAGTAGGTGAAACAGTAGGTATCAGTATGGTATCAATATGGGTAGTAGGTGAGATCACAGAAGGTGTAGTTTCAGGATATGGTAGGGATATGTACCAAAAAAGGAATAACTCGCCCAGACAGATGGTCCCCAACACTACCTCTGACGAATCTAAAGAAACTAAGATAACAGAAATAGCCATGCCCTACACAAGCAAAAGTTTCATATAAATATCATTATCTCAACCATGCATGATGCAATAAAGAATGAACAATGGTAAATTAAACAAAGGAAAAGAAATTTATATAACGCATCGGATGCAATGCCGCAAAATGAAATGCGATATAATTATAGTAATATTAATTATACTTAATATTTACTTACATAGTACATATACATATTACGTATACGCAGGATCACATAACGCACATATAGTAACGTAGGATCACATACTAGTTATAGTCCATACCTAGTTTATACTACCTGGTTCTCTATAACCTTGGCTCTGGATACAAATCTGTCACACCCCCAGATAGGGTCCCGTCCGATTAAGCGTCCGAAGGCGTGGCGTCACCAAATATCTCAAGTACAAAGCATAAAGAACGACCTCTAAGGGTACGTTTTTAAAAATAAAAACCGTTGCATAAATTTAAAATATTAATAAGTTTTACATCGATCAAATTTAAAAGATTCAAAGGTTAAAATGCGAAAGCATAAATAAGTTCAACAACGGTATTTAATGACATAGATAAATTTTTGGTAAACTGGTCCGGGCAAATAGACTTCACATAAGTCAAGCAACGACATCCATGCTAAGCACCTGAGAAAAACATGCTTAAAACGTCAACATACAGTAGTGGTGCATTCCATGAGGTTTAGTTCAAAGTAATTAATGTGATCACAAGATATCAAATGATAAGTCGACAGTTATAGGAATATAACAACTTCACATAAAGAGTGAGCCATTTAGTGCACTAAGCTCATGACACCGAAGCTAATACCGAAAGATAGCATGTACACTGCTATATAAGGCTTGCCCTTCAAGTGTTCGACCAAAGACCACGTAACTAGTTTCGACATGACATATATTCGTTAGTTCTTGGCAAACTCGAACTAGTAAGTGATTCTTACTCTGATAGGGATAATTAGTCCCAATATATCTATTTATTCACTCGCGCTCACTTAACCAGCCAGTCGGTTAAAGGTGATTAACAGTTCATGATAATTCGGGCAATAGTGGTATAAACGCTACTTAGCAACACGTAAACGGGGAAATTCTCACGTATAGTACTTGTGTCCAATTTAAAAAAAACAAGCAATGTTTCTCACCCCAAGTTATAAAACAATTATTCAAAACGAGTAAAGAGTGGGGTTATGAACGCATCTTGATTGGTGAATTGAAGTAGAATAGTCTAGAATAAAATCAATCGGTAACGAACGACGGTTCACAAGGACAACCTATGAAATGAAGGTTTGGTTTAATATCAGAGTAGTGAAGAATTACGGATAATGCATAAGTATATACTAGTGTACTTTTGTTAATATGTTTCCAAAAATTATCGTTTGTGATCGTATAGTAGTTAAAAATGTTTTCTTAAGTAAAACGATAAATAATAGTATGTATATTATTATTATATACATATAAATGACTAAGTAAAAATATATATATATATATATATATATATATATATATATATATATTGTTTGGCATCTTACTAAATTCTCGTATCTAGTTTTATCACGTGCGTTTTCTATTATTTTCTAAGTATAAATAATTTATAAAAATTTCGGCATGACCCGTTCGTATTTACACGTTTTCCAAAGTCGTAGACTTTATTTATAAACCATTTTCAAATCACTTTCAATCTACATTTCACAATTACCACTATGCATCATCAAATCCCTTTTTAACATTTAGTCAAAGACCATTCGGACCCTTATTGGGCTTTTAGACCCAATAAGCCTAATTTTATTATTCGTAACGTCTATCGTTCAAAATAAGTTAAACGTATAGCGTCTAAGTCGTGCACTATTAAATAAGCTACACCGTAGCTTCACGCCTTGGTGTATTGTATTGATGTTGGGCCTTGGCCCGTTAAGTCAAAATTATAGTTTTAATCTTTTCTCTCATCTCTCTCTCTTCTTTCTCTCTCTAAACCATTATATTTTTTCTAGTTTCTTGGTTTGATTCGTGGTTGGCAATACGAAGTGAAAGTGTAGATCGGGATCCTACAATTAGTATCAGTCGCCTTGGGTGGGTTTCATGGTTTTTGTTGTTGTCAGCTTATTTACGCTTATTGATTCAACTTATTTTTGTTTAAGTTTCTCTCGTCAACTTTTTAGTTAATGTTGTAAATCTCTACTTTGGGCTCTATTACACGTTTTTTTTTCTTATTTCTTTCTTCTGCCTTTGTTTTCGCATTTGAAAAGATATAGTTGCTTCGTTTTTCTTTTGTTTTTTTTGCCTCTTTGTGTCAAACTTTTAGTTTTTTTTCTCCTCTACTTCCTTGGCTGCTACGAGAAGACACAAGGACGACAGCAACAACCGAACAAGTGAAAAATCTCAAGGACTGAACGAGCAACTTTTTGAGGTTAACCGATCGAGTAACATTTCAAAGATCACCGAATGAGTGCTATTTCAAAGATCACCGAACGAGTAACAAATTCACACGAGACGAACGAGTGGAAAACTTAAGAGCCGAACGAGTAAGAAACTTCTTGAACCGAACGAGTGGAACACGACTAGAACCGAACGAGCCAACAACCTTGTGACAACCGAACGAACTTGAAATCTCAAAGATCACCGAACGAGTTTCATCTTTCAAGGACCGAACGAGTTTAAACTTGTGGGAACCGAACGAGTTAAACTTGTGGGAACCGAACGAGTTCATTTTAAAGCTCAACCGAACTAGTAATCTTTCAAAGAGCCGATCGAGCAATTTTTCATCAAGGACCGAACGAGTTTAAACGTCTTGAACCGAACGAGTGGAACACGACTAGAACCGAACGAGTTCATTTTCTATAGAGCCGAACGAGTGAAAAATCTCAAGGACCGAACGAGTACTTTTTTTAGTTGGACCGAACGAGTTTTTTTTCTAGCTTGAACCGAACTAATACACACAAGAACAAAATCTTCACGTTTTAACAAATTTTCGGTTTTCGGTTTCGAGTATCGGTTGACTACACGACTTATAACTTAGAACGTTGTGATCATGTCGTCGTTTCGATCATCGTGGTATATTCGGATTTCACCGATGATAACCGAACAAGTTTAAATGATCAAATATACAATCGTGTTTTTTTATCTCCTTTTTAAATGAAGGTGATAAGAAAGAAATGGAGGGAAATTTTGGTTATTAATTAACAAGTTTTGGCATTTGTCACATGCAGTCCCTCACTTGTTACTACAATTGCACCATTCGTCCTTCCTTGAAAAGAAGCCCTTCTAGTTGAAAATAACTTTTCACCGGTAGTCCATATCGCTTCAAAACAGCCCGTTAGCCCTTTAAAGTGAATCGTTTGTGCACCGTTTGTCCTTATTTGAGTTTTGATCAACCGTTAATCATTTCAAGCTTAAAATTCGTGCACCGTTCATCATTTTAGCTTACAAATCGTTAAAAAAAGCTTAAGTTCTTCAACAACAACAACGATTTCACCAACAATAATTCTATTTTTACGGTTTTCTTGATTTAGTAAAATCCCGCGAAATACTCTTGTATTTTCTCGGTTTAGTCAAGACTTGTAAAATCCTGTAAAATAGTTTTCCACAACAACAACAATCACATCCACTTAAGATCCAACAAAATCTTTCACACTTCATAATTAATAGCCATTCATTCATCATGTCTACTCCAGTCAACACATCCTCAACAGATAGTCAAATGCACAATAATATCATGGCAGCTGGCTCGAAAGATCGACCACCAATGCTTGGACCAGGAAGATATTCACAATGGAGATCACGTTTTCTACGGTACATTGACACAAAACCAAATGGTGGCGGACTGAAAAAAAGCATACTAAGTGGTCCCTACGAGCCAACCACTGTACAAGTTCAAGCAGTTGAGGCAGCGGAAGGTCGTCCTGCAGTTCCACAACATACATCAGTCAAAACAATATTGAACATGACTCCAGAGAACAAAGAACACTTTCAGTCTGAAAAGGAAGCAATTTTCTTGCTTTTAACCGTATTGAGATGAAAATGCTACTCAAATCTGTTGATGCTTGCAACCCAGCAAATAAATGTGGATACGCCATTGAAAGCTACAACAGGTGAATCGTTGAACTACAAGAAGGAAAGACGCAATTGTTCTAGGGAATTTAGGGAAGTTTACTTCTTGAGATTTGGAGAATCCCATGGAGTCGTATTACTCACGGTTTTTACAAATTGGGATGAATGAGTTGACAAGAACAACTTGCAAGTTTACAACAATTGCAAGTGAATGTTCAATTTCTTCAACAACTTCAACCAGAATGGTCAAGATTTGTGACGATTGTCAAGCAATTAGAAAAGATAGACATCGTCTCATATCATAGACTGTTTGACATTCTGAAGCAGTTTCAACTGGAGGTTAATGATATCCGTGCTGAGAGAATAGCCAAAAGTGAAAATCCATTAGCACTCATTGCGGCTGCTCAACGATATTCAGATAATTACTATCAGGCACCAAAACCTCAAAGATCAAAGGCAACATCATCTTCCACAAGACCAAGTGCATCTACCAGACACAAAGGCAAAGAGATCGCCAAACCAATTACACCTCAATCTGAGTCGGTTTCAGTTTCTGATGAAGACAGTGATCCTGAACAAGCTTAGAGGGACAAGGAAATGAAAAAGAATTTGGCACTCCTTGCAAAGTATTTCAAGAAGCTCTACAAACCTACCAACAACAACCTTCGAACTTCTTCAAACTCCAGGAACAATACTGAAGATACCACACCAAGGTATAACAATGACAATCAGTCAAGGCAGTTTGGGAATCAAAGGACAATGAGAGTTGCTAGGGCTAGGGAAACAGTAGGCAGTCAGGTAGTGTAACAGACTAGGATACAGTGCTTTAACTGCAAGGGATATGGGCACTATGCAAAGGAATGTAGGAAGCCAAAGCGGGTTAAAGACTACATGTATCACAAGGAAAAGATGATGATGTGCAAACAAGCTGAACAAGGTGTTCCTCCGCAAGCTGAGCAAGCTAAAGGACACGAATGAAGAGATTGATGAACAGGAATTGGAAGCACATTATAGCTACATGGCAAAGATTCAGGAGGTCTCACCTGAAGAATCTAGTTCTACTGGTCAGCCATTGGAACAGGTACAAAATCATGATGAAAGTAATGTGTATGACAATGAGAGACGACATTCTGAGCAACCTAAATCCATTAACGACACATATGTTTTGGAGAAGGATGATAGCAATGTCACTCCTGATTCATCAAATATATGTACTAATGATAATCAGGTTGATCAAAATGCTAGTAGAAATGTTGTTGATGAGCTAGATTGCGCTTGCTAATGTTTAATTGCTATTTTACTCTGGATAACGAAGGGAAAACAATAACACGATTTTAAAGCAATTAAAGAAAGCAAACGCATCATTGACTCAAGAATTGGAAAAGTGCAAAACTAACCTTGATGAAACCAATAGTGCTCTGGGGGAGGCTATTAGTTGTCGAGATAGTTGTCTGATTACACTTCAGAACAAACATAATGAGTTTGAGAAGTACAAAGCCTTAATAGACCGGGACGATGATTATGAGATTCTCAAACAAAGTTAAAAAGAAACCTCTAGGACTTTTTAGCTTTAAAAAGACAATGAAGATTAAAGAAGGTTTTAAAGACCAAAATCCCTAGTGAAAATTTAGTTCTTGATCATAAACACGATGATTATAGTCAAACAGAGTCTTTTAACAAAGTCACAACTAGAAGGTTATCTCAAAGCGAATACAAAGGTCATTTCGGATTTAAAGGTTAAAGAAGAAAAAGATATTGACAAGATGATTGAAATGGACAAACAGTTAAAGTTTTTGAACGACATATAATGGTAGACTAACCTTTGCCAATCTAAGGTACCTCAAAAAGGCTCAATCTAAAAAGCCCTATTTGTATGAGATCCCATTTGATAATTCTGATCGTGCAAACAGATTTGCCTCTGACTCTAACATTAGTACAGAACCCTCTGAATTAATGTCTGAACCAGTTGTCAATAAATCTAATGTAGAATGTCAACCTAAGGATTGGTCTAATGCTCCTATCATTGAGGAGTATGAATCAGATAGTGAAGATGAGTATGTGTCTATACCAACAAAAGAACAAGAAACACCTAGTTTTGCTAACCAGTAAGTAAAAACTCCTAAGGAAACTATAAAGAATCAGTTCACACATAGTCAAAAACCTAAAGTTAATAAGAAAGAGTTGGGGTATGGGTTTACTATAAGAGCATGTTTTGTATGTGGTAGTCTTAATCATTTAATCAAAGATTGTGATTTCCATGAGAAGAGGATGGCAAGAAAAGCTGAGTTAAATAATGGGTGGAACAATGTGCAAAGAGTGAATAAACAAAACCAATTTGTTCCTTCAGCAGTACTAACTAGAACTGGCAAAATTCCAGTTAGTACTGCTAGAACTAGCGGTACTAAAAATGTTAGTACTGCTAGGCAAAGTTTTAACAGACAGACAGTACTAACTAGTACTGCTATGAAAATTAATATTGTTAAGCCCAATGTGAGTAGAGTAAGACCAACAAATGTTTTTCACAAAACTCATTCACCATCTTCAAGGCCTTTCAAACAGATAACAGTACTTAGCACAAATTTTTCAAAACAAAAGGTTAATACTGCTAAGGTAAAAGTAGTTAGTACTGTTGAGGGAAAAAGGGAAACTGCTGTTAAGTCCTCAGCAGGTTGTAATTGGAGACCACAAAGATACATCTGGCACAATGTCTCCAAATACAATGGTGGATCCAGTCTTAGAAACTGTTACACTTTCAAAGATCCACTAGGCAGACTCAAGCCCAAACAGGCTTGGGTCCCTAAGAGAATCTAATCTCTTTCATTTGATGAGCAGGACTATCTACATAGAGCTTTAAAGAATAAAGGAATTGTTGATAGTGGTTGTTCCGGGCACATGACTGGAAACAAGGCATACCTTGCTGAATTTCAAGACTTTAATGGTGGCCCTGTTGCTTTTGGAGGTAGTAAAGGTTACATCACTGGTAAAGGAAAAATAAAAACTGGTGAGGTAGATTTTGAGGATGTGTGCTTTGTGAAAGAACTTCAGCATTTCAATCTCTTTTCTGTGTCACAAATGTGTGACAAAAAGAACAAGGTTCTGTTTACTGACTCTGAATGTCTTGTTTTGTCTCCTGAATTTAAGTTACCTGATGAAAATCAAGTATTACTTAAAATCCCCAGACAAAACAATATGTACAGTTTCAATTTAGAGAACATTGTTCCTTCAGGAGGATTGGCTTGTTTAATTGCAAAGGCCACAACTGATGAATCTAACAAATGGCATAGGAGGTTGGGTCATGTTAATTTCAAAAACTTAAACAAACTTGTAAAGGGAAACCTTGTAAGAGGTTTACCTTCAAAGATTTTTCAAAATGACCACACTTGTGTTGCTTGTCAGAAAGGAAAGCAACACAAGGCCTCCTGTAAGGCCAAATCAGTAAGCTCTATTAGCCACTCCTTACAACTTCTTCATATGGATTTGTTTGGACCTACATCTGTAAGGAGCTTAAACCATAAGACCTATTGCCTAGTTATCACTGATGATTTTAGCAGGTTTAGTTGGGTGTTTTTCTTAAGAACTAAGGATGAAACTAGTGGAATCCTTAAGGACTTTATAAGACAAATTGAGAACCAATTGAATCAAAAAGTTAAAACTATTAGATGTGATAATGGTACAGAATTTAAGAACAAGGATGTTATTGAATTCTGTGGGTCAAAAGGGATCAAGAGGGAATATAGTAATGCCAGAACTCCACAACAAAATGGAGTTGCTGAAAGAAAGAACAGGACCCTTATTGAGGCTGCTAGGACCATGCTTGCAGATTCATTTTTACCTAACACTTTTTGGGCTGAAGCAGTTAGTACTGCTTGTTATGTTCTAAATAGGGTATTAGTGACCAAGCCTCATAATAAGACACCTTATGAACTTTACTAAGTTTATTATATATTTTGTTTTCTGTTTACACCTTATGAACTTTTATTAATGGAAATATACCAATTATAAAGTTTATATAAGACCTTATTGGGTGCTGTGACATTTGAATACCATTGGACCACCTGGGCAAGTTTTGCTGGAAAAATCTGATGAAGGGTTTTTAGTTGGGTATTCTTACAAAGCAAGGCTTTTAGGAGTATAACATTTAGAAACAAACGAGTTGAAGAAAACCTGCACATCTACCTTTTTAGAGAAACAAAACCATATATTGCAGGAAGGACCAAGCTTGGCTTTTTGATCTTGATTATTTAACTGATTCTTATGAATTATCCGCTGGTTTTAGATTAGAGGAATCAAGCGAACATCCTGGGTCAACAGAAGCTAATCATAATGCAGGTACAGAAGACATTCTTGATGCAGGGGAGGATGAATCTGCTCAAGACTGCTTTGTACTGCCAATATGGTCTTCTTATTCTTCAACAATCACTCCTTATTTAAAGACATATGAAAAGAGAGAAGGTACAAGAGAGGAAGAACAAGTCTTTTTAGATAAACCTTGTAAAGACTTTAAGAGGTAAGACAAATGAGGCTAATGATGGACGTTAAAGGCTTCAGGAAGGAGTTTGCACAAGAAACTGAGAGATTGGGTATACAGTAGGAGCTGCTCTAAGGCTAGCAGTACTAACATTTTTATTACTGTTTGCCACACAGCTAAGCTAGCAGTATAACCTTGTTAATATGTTAGCATAACCAGTTAGTTTGTCAGTTCTCATGAGGGACTATTCTTTCTGCTCAACAAATCTGAACACGATGATTCGAAATACCTCCACTTGAGGATATTTATCAAAATTCTACTGATGGTATTTTTACTAATTCATCTTATGATGATGAGGGACCCTGCGAGTGCGCTGATTCATAAATTGGAAATTGTTGTTGAATGTTATTATTATTCCCACATCAAGGATGATCGTCTTCTATCCTTCAACTCTTCTACTAGGAGGATCCAACTCAGCAGTCAAACAAGAAGCAAAGTGAATAAAAGTTCTGAAGCCATGCTTTTGTTGCTCTGTTCAAAAGCAAAGGAGAAATTATCCATAAGAAAACTTCCGGCATTGTTTATTTGCTTGTTTTCTATCTCAAAATGAACCCAAGAAGATTTCAGAAGCACTTGAAGATGAATGAAGCGGGTTGATGTTTTATGAATAAGAATTGTGCAGTTCAAGGATACAGAAAGTGTGGGATCCTTTGTAGATTGCCTTTTGGGAAGAGGCTCTTGGACAAAAAGTGTGGTTTATTCGAAATAGAAGGATGTGAGAGGAGTAGTTGTCAGATGAGAAACAAAGCAAGGTAGTTGCTAAGGGACATAGGGCGAGAGGGACAGGTATAGACCTATTGATGAGGTTTTTGCTTCATGTGGCAGGATTGAGGCCATTAGGGATCTTTTTAGCCTTTGCCTTCTTACATGGGCTTATAGTCTATCAACTGGTTGTGAGAGTGCCTTTCCTTTTATCGGCACAAATCGATGAGGACGTTTATATGTGTTCTCAACCAGGTTATAGATCTAAATATCCTCGGAAGGTTACAAAGTTGTAAAGTTTATGGGGTACATAAAGCTCCCACAGCTGGTATGCTACTTTATTACTTTTTGTTGAGAATGGATACAGAAGAGGAACCATTGACAAAACTCTCTTCATCAAGAAGGACAAACATGATATCATACTAGTTCAAGTCTATGTGGATGATATCATCTTTGGGTCTACAAAGAAATCTTGGTGTGATGAATTTGAGGCATTAATGAAGAGTATTATTTAAGATGGTTCATGGGGAGAGCTCACTGTCTTTCTTGGATTACAAGTCAAACAGAAAGGAGATGGTACCTTTATTAGCAGGATAAATATGTTGAGAAATACTGAAGAAGTTGACCTTTGTAAATGTTAATATGTAGTACACCATATTGAGCATCCTGAAAGCCTTTAGTCAAGGATGAGGAAGCCAATGATGTGGATGTTCATCTCTATAGGTCCATGATTGGCTCTTTAATGTACTTGACTGCTTCTAGGCCTGATATTATGTTTGCAGTCTATGCTTGTTCTAGGTTTCAGGTCACTCCAAAGTCCTCCCATTTAAGTGCTGTCAAGAGAATTTTTAGGTATCTAAAGGGCAAACCCAAACTGGGTCTTTGGTATCCTAGAGTGTCCTCATTAACCGGAATCCCGACCTCCAGATGAGTGACTAGCTGGAGCAAATCTTGAAAGGAACTCACAACAGGAGGTTGTAATTTCTGCAGGAGACTCATTTCTTGGCAATACAAAAAGCAGACATTGTGGCTACTTCTTTTTCTATACCGAGGAGAATAAGTTGCTGCGTAGCAAGCTGTTGTGGCAAAAAGTTTTGGATTCAAATCAAATGTTAGACTATGGGTTCAACTTCATGGAACACTAAAGATCTACATTGAGTACTGAAAAGCACCATATTGCATTGTAAAGGAATTCGTTATCATTCCAAAACAAGCATATTGCTATTAGGCACCACTTCATAAGAGTGCTTCTGGCCCCACCAAAACTCAAGAAAAGAAAGAAGGAAGAAGAATGAAAGAAGGAAAGAGAGTGAGAGAAGGAAAGGATGAAGACAGAATGAAACTTATTCAGTTTTGCTCAAAAATCCACCCTGCATGACATTGTAGCTGATCTACTACCCAAGGGTGTCGGATCCCGTTAAACACTTCTCTTTATCGACTACAACACGAATTAAATCTAGAAAAAAGAGATAAAAGAAGTGAGTTGATTTAGAGAGGAGAGAGAAATTACAGAGAGACGAGCGTAGAGAGAGAGTTGAGAGAGAAACTAGAGATATTATTTAGAAAAATGAGAAGTTAGATATTTTATAAGTAAAAATATCAATATATACCCCTACACATTTAATGTGACGCACAAGATATTTAACTAGGACTCGGGAATCTCGTTAGGACACATTCCATTTCAAACACTTGTTGAACATCATCAAATTCACAAGCTGTTAACAAGAGTCCTACGCAATTATCTAGTGATATTTGTTACCAGAAACATCCGAGTGATTACTTAAGTATTCACCCCAATGAAGATGAAATCCGACTAAGATTGGATTCATATGGTGTCTGCTAAAAATACCCTTAGGCCCCGTTCATCAATGTTCAAAGAGTTTTGAATCGAACAGATTCAAGCCTCGGTCTTCATGGCAAGATGTCTGTACACATCTGTTCAGCCACGTTTGCATCAAATGACTTCTGATCATAACCGTTCAGAACTCGGAATTCAAGACCACAACAATGAACAGTCAAGTTCAAAGCTGGTTCCAAAAGTTGTTCCTTAAGCAAACAAGACGCATACTATCACGATAAGAGTTTAGGAATTACTAATTCACCTTCACATTAAGCAATGTGAGGACAACATGTATATATATATAAATACAAAATCTAAAAAATAGAAAATTTTCTAAAAAGACTTTCTCGACATGTCTCTTGGAATCGATAACATTTACGTGCTTAGAAATGTCGATTAACATTGACACGGGTGTGTAAATGAAGTTCGAGCGAGAGTTTTCAAATAGTTTCAAAACATGTCATTTCTAATTTTCTAAATGGCTTATGTGCAAATGTCAGTACATAACCCGGACTTCAAATAAAGGAAGGTTTATAACTTATCCTCACAACGAGAAAATTAACGTTTCTCGGTCTTGAGCTGTTCTTACAAGACATTCAATGTTTTTAGCTCAAGAAAAAGGATAGTGTACGTTTCAGTGCGCTTACCCTTAACGTTAGAAGAGAAGTCCTCTAACATTTGGTTTTTCAAAAAGTTGAACACGATTTTTCAAGAATTTCTCGATGACAAATCATAATCTTTCAAAATTGTGTGTTCAACACTCCAACCCTCACAATGTTTTCAAAAGACAACAATTTTTCAATTGGTCCTATTTTTGAGGGGGAGTTTTTCGAAAAACAAAGTTTTAATGTTCTTGGATACATCATCAACGACCATTCTTATGTATTCAAAACATTATCAAAATGTTCCAAACCATTCATGCTGACCATATTTTCTCCCACAGATTTTTCAAGACATATTTTAATCACAAGGTATTTCAAAAACTAAGTGTTTATTATTTAAAATAAGGGGAGAAAATGTAATTAAAATATGATCTATTCGACTCAATGTGCTGAACAGAAAGAAAATGTTTTATGGTTCGATCTTATACCCAACAACATCTTAATTTCACGACGATTCTGAAGTCATAAGGTGGTTAGGTTAGGAATCAATCCTATGATCCAACCAGAACCGGAGGATCTACCCAAGGATAATCCAAAGTTAGAAATAGCAGTCCTTAGGTATGATTGGAGATGAATGTATATGGGAATAATGCCGACTAAGATTGAGCTAACACTGGAACAATCACAACAAGGTGTTAGTAATGACGTCCTGGTAAGCATTGAAGGCGTTGAAGAATGAAAAAGAAATGTATGGATAAAGGGTGTAAAGAAAGAAGCCCTCCACACAACTTAAGGCAGAAACCGGGTCAATACATATGCTGTCAGAATCACAAGTTGATTGCTGACATTGAAAACGACATCATGGACCCAGTGATGCAATGCACAACCCTTCCCAACCATTCGGGTTTCTCTCAACAGAAACTTGTCTCATTTGTCACGGAGATACACACATTATCTATTGACATCTCATTCCGAGATCGTTGATATTGAACAGGTGGCAATATGCTCCAGCCTCCGAGTACTAAAACCAAAATGCACTAATCGAGTCTAGAGCCAAGAGATCAATCTAAATCTCGTTAGGACACATTCCATTTCAAACACTTGTTGAACATCATCAAATTCACAAGCTGTTAACAAGAGTCCTACGCAATATCCTTGTGATATTTGCCAGAACATCCGAGTGATACTAATGTATTCACAATGAAGATGGAAATCCTGCTTGAGCCAGCATCAAACAAGCTCTTGGTAGGTGACTTGCGAGATTCTATATGAATCAAACTTGTGACAACTGGATATCGATTTGGTCCAGTAAATGAATTGACGGTTGATGAATTTTGATAAAAACATGACACTCTCGATGTGTTACAAAAACTCTTTAACGAGTGACACGTCGATTGATTTTCAAATCAATTTTCTTGTTTATCACTAACGTAAACCTGCAGGTCAAACGGTGGTAACGGCAACCTCAATCCCATTCAAATGCTCAATCTACGAAGACATACTATCTAGAAAGCTCAAGATTTAAAGACAAAGACTTCCGCAAACTCTGAAATAAAGCTTTCAAGATGATGCATAGAATGAGCATGTTGGTCAAAGTCATAAGATCGCAAGATGGCATAGACGATAAAGACAATGACAAAGGCTCAAAGTCAAGATCACAAAGCATGAAGGAACAAGCTTACAACAAAGAACAAAGAGAAAGACCAAGACCACATGAGCTTAACGACAAAAGCAATCTCATTGATCTCATGAAGGAGTGTCATCAATGAACTCACTTCGGGGGAGATTGTTAGCCTCAAAATATTGAGTCGAACATGAAGTTATGTCAAAACGCAACCATTGATCAAAACGCAACCAATGATCAAAACGCAACCAATGATCAAAACGCAACCAAGAACTTTGCCAGAGTCAAAACGTAACGACGAAATATACGACTTTTTCCACCAAAAATCGCCTAAAAATCACCCTTTTTGACCTTTTTAACTTGATTTCTCTTGCACAATTAGTTACCTTATGCCTAGATCTTGCTTAATAACATAAACATTCACACATCTAAGCACAAAAATCCGGGTTTGATTTTTTTTCCCGCTTCAAATGACACACGAATTTGATCTTTTTGAACCACAAGAATCAACCACGAATCCACACGTAGCTCTGATGCCAATTGTAGGATCCCGTTAACACTTCACTTTATATAACACAACACGAATCGAACTAGAAAAGAGATAAAGAAAGTGAGTTGATTTAGAGAGAGAAAGAAGAGAGAGAGATTTGAGAGAGAAACTAGACATATTATTTAGAAAAATGAGAAGTTAGATATTTTCTAAGTAAAAATATCTATATATACCCCTACACATTTAATGTGACGCGCGGGATATTTAACTAGGACTCGGGCTCGGGTTTTGCTTGGGATTAAACCCGAAACATATACAATATTAGATTAACTATCGAGCCCGATTCCCGATAATATTCTATTACAACATTAACTAAATAATTGACCGAGACTTAAATACATAATGAACGAACTTCATGTTCAACTCAATATTTTGAGGCTAACAATTAGGTTTTAAGTCATTTTTTTAGGATTCCCGTTATCGTTTTTAGTATTTTAAGCCTTAATTACTTTCATTTTTAGTGTGCCTTACTTGTTTTTCCCGTAGAAATAGAAAACCAATCAAAATCTTGTTATTCAAACATCAAATATCAAACCGACTTTTGACTCTCCATTGTACGCCTCGTACGGAAGAACGACCCGAGAATATCATATACTACTCGGATTTCATTGATTTTCTTTCTTTAAACCTTTTCAAGGGTCACTTGATTTGGTTTGGTTAATATAAGTAGTATTATTATTTATATATACCTAAAGTTTGAAATCAATTTTTGACGCCGCTGCCGGGGAGGAGTGTAAGCGATTGTCGTTCTGACGTTTGACAATTAGTGCTTTGAAGATCCTTCCTTTTAAAGTTATTTTCTTTATTAAAAATATAAAAATATAAAAATATTTTTCATTTCTTTAAGATAAAGAAAAAAATCAAAAAAAATATAAAAACATTGTCCTTAATAAATAATAAAAATCATCATCAATATAATGCTCTCAACTTGAGCATTATCATAATAAGTTCCCAAACCAAAGATTCAAAACTTGCCTTTGTGTCACTTGTGAAGTATGGCTCACCTTTAAGAGATTAACAAGCTATAAGAGGGGTATAAGGAGGGTTGTTCCGAGGAACTACGACCCGAAAGGGGAGTTTTAATAGCTTCGCACTTTCCCGCTCCTTCGCTCTTTTGTGCTTTTTTCTTTTAGAGAGCTACCGTGAAGCAAGTTGATTATTGGTTTAAGTCATTTGGTCTCATTTTGTCCTTTAATAAAATATGTTGTTTAAAAAAGTTGAAAAACCAAAAAATAATCTCCTCTTATTTCATTTAATTCTTATCTTCTTTACCCTCTTATTCGTTTAATTCTTCGACATGTCTTCGTATAACCAACGTGAGTGTGTGGGGTCTGGACAACCATGTGATGGATTTTATTGTTATCTATGTACATGCCAGCAGTGTGGTGTTAATCTTATAAATGGAATTTGTTTGAATTGCACTTATGGAGATGGAAAGCCAGTCACTTGTTGCGGGTTTGAAGGCCCGTTAAACGGTGGATTTTGTTCATTTTGCGCTTCGAGAGCTAGAAATTCATTCGCTTATGATCCAAATCCGAATTTTTTCAATGATTCTCAAAATCTTTTTTACCACCCCACACACTATCAACCAATCTTGTGTGAATTTTGAGGGAACGATGCTCATTATGGTCACTATTGTACACCGCAAGTTCTGATTATCTCTAATCCGGAACCATGCTACAATCAAAACTATGATGAGTTCCTACAAACATTACCAAGTTTTCAACAACAAATTATTTGTTGTGAGAATTGCGGAGGTCCTCATGAGACTTTTCAATGTCAACTGTTGAACCAAAATTTCTATAATTCTAATTCTTTTGGTTTTGACCAATCCCAACCCCCGTAGTTTCCCGTCATTCATCAACCTCCTCAAGAAATGAGTATCCAAGACATGGAGGATCTAAAGCAGCAATATTTAGATTAAATGAAACGTTAAATAAATACTAAGGATTATCGTGATAAGAAGATTGATATTAAGATTAATGAGCTTAAGGAAAATTTCAATGGAATGAGTATTGAAATTAATAAAAAGATAAAGCAACTATAGCAGGTGGCCTCTTCTTCGCGATTTTTCAATTCTTTTTGCTACGACGATGTTGATGATGATGACGAGGAGTATACTACCGCAATCACACCCGATTGACTAAAAACGGACTCTCTCATCATAGTGGACAAACATCTTGACACAATTCAAGAAATGGAATCGGACGAATTCATAAAGTCTAGTGTTGAGAACCTTGTACAAAACCCTAGTGAGTCCAAGGATGAATTTAAATGTGATTTGCCCATTTGTGATGATTCTTCTCCGAAAAAGGATGAGGTGTTAGATGATATCATTTCAATTCCACCGAGAAATGGTAATGATCATTTTAATGCCGAATCTTGTCTAATTGAATCCGTGCTTAATCGTGATAACGTGGTATCTTCTCCTAAGATTGATTTCCTTCTCGAGGAGTTCGCCGGTGAACTCGCTCTTATCGCTTCAATTCCACCAGGAATTGTTGAAGTCGACTTTGATCCGAAGGGAGATATCTATTTTATTGAAAATTTGATGTATGATAACTCTTTTCCTCGCCCTCCAGAAACTCTTAAAGATGATTCTGAAACTATCATTGATTCCAACAATGATTATTTTTCGAGTGATGACGATTCTCCCTACAGTGAAGACATTGATTATGTCAATGCATTGCCTCCCGATCCTGAGCTCATCAGCTTAGAGGTGGTAGGGAATGTTGTCCAAGAAGATGGAGAGATTGATACCGATATTCTTCTTACAATCAAGGATGATATTCTTCGTGAAAATTTGTTGAAGGTCAATCTTCTTATTGCTAAGATCGAAGCATTAAAAGATAATCCCACTCCATCTTCCGATTTTATAACTAGGTCTCCCTCCATATCTTCTAACTTTTTCTTGGAGGAGACCAACACTTTTGATAATTCTTTACCCCAATTCAAGACTTTTAATTTTCTTGACGATCATACAAAAGAGACGAGTAGTGGCAGTACCACTACTCATGCTGATATTTCTCTTCTCGAGTATGATTCGTTTCACCTTGATAGTGAACCCGATTCGGGGGATTTCACTATGGATGTTGTGGAGGATATTTTTGATAATCCAAGAAGAGAACCAAGAGTTCATGTACCTAATGTTTTATCCACCCATCCCACACTTCATCTGGATTTGGATTTCACTCTTTTTTTAGTGATTCCCTCGGATCCAACCTTGTAGTTTCTTTTCCTTCCGGAACTATTCGATCCAGGGATATTCATTGGAGTCCAATCCAAGAGATTTCTATCACCGGATAAATTTTCTATCTCATTCATCCGTGATCCTCCTTTTCCAGTGATTGACACTTTGCATCCATTTTCCGTGTTTTATGTTTTGTTGTATGTCCAGGATTGCCTGGATTTTTGAAGCCTCTCGTGCTCATGGTTTTGTCCTTCGTTCACTAGAGCTTCACATCCTTAGCTTCATTTTGGGAATCCAATATCCTAAATCTTACCGACTAACGTTTATCTTTGTGCACACTTAATAAACGGCTTTAGATTTACGTAGAGACCCTTCCTAAAACATTAAGGACAATGTTCAATTCTAGTATGGGGGGATCTATCGATTTGATTGTGCCTGTAGCCATTGTATTCACGTAATCCCGTTTTTACCATCAAAATGCTAAAAAAATGAAAAAAATTTAATTTTTTTCAAATATAAAATAAGTGTTTTATCACAATGTTGACTTTCCTGCTGGGTAGAATAAGAATAAATTTTGACTCGATCGAGCGTGTTGAGCTCTAGCTTGTTGTTTTTACGCTTAGCTTAGACTAGTTAAAGAAAAAATAAAAAAAAAATCAGGGACGATAAATTTATCCGTCAGGACATCCATAGATTATTCTATGGGCGCTTCTCATTCTATGATCCCAGTGTTGATAAAATAAAGGAAGTCAAACATGTTAGTTAGTTGAGAAAAGAAAAAGGAAAAATCCAAAAAATTAGGGATAGTTAGTGTAAATATAAAAAAATGGTGAAAACGGGACTTGTCGAAGCTATTGATTCCTTAGTTCCCCTTGACGAACACTTAGCTACTTTTCGAGGTTATTAGTCGAGGGGGATTGAGATTCTTGGTTTTCTTAAGTGTTTACTTCATAACATTGCGTGAGGACACGGCAATATCTTAGTATGGGGGATTTTGGTATGTGCTTAATTACACATACCATTTTCCATTAAAAACGGACTTGAATGACTAAAAACGTACCAAAAATACATTGTATTTGTATGTTTTGCATTTGTATTGTGCAGGAAACGGATATTCAAGAAAAGGACAAAAATAAAGCTTAAAACGACAAAACCAAGCACGATAATGAAAAGAGCGTGAAAAGAAGTGAAAGTCAAAGCCAAAGTCAACCCCGACAGAGTCAAAGCAGTCAAAGTCAAAATACAACTTCAAGGACTGAAGTTGTCAAGTCATCAAACTTGAATCACAAGGACTTAAAGTGCAAAAATGGTATTTATAACTTCAAGGGCCAAATCTGCCAAACCCTAAAGTTATAGATCACAAGGACTCATTTTGCAATAACTCTTATATGGTTGAGGGACTGTTTCTGCCAAGTCACAAAGTTATATGCCACAAAGGACTCACGGTGTAAAAGCACATATAACTTTGAGGGGCTGTTTTTGCCAACCCCTAAATTACTTTACACCACAAGGACTAAGGGTTCAACATCACATATATCTTTGAGGGGCCAATATTGCCATCACTCCAAACCTTTCCCCTGTTACCCAAAAACCTATTTTCCCGCCAACAAAACCCAAGAATAGGGTCACATGTTGTCTTCCCCCGCTTTTACCCTGCAACACCAAAACCTCAATAGGTAAAACCCTCACCCCCTCTCCACTAAAACCCTAGTCACAAGATGCCTTGCCATGTTGGCAATCCCACTCTTTCCAAGCTAATCCAACGTCGGGTATGAGATCAAGAAAGCACAAGTGATATTAATGGCCAAGATTGAAGCTTCAAACCTCTCACAAAACAAGCACAACTCAGTTTGTTCTCACAAAAGAAGCACAAAAGGAGAAGACCCAAGACTTGAAGTTCTAGTATAAATAGGACCTTTGTAAGTAGTTAAAAGGAGTTTTTTTATCCAATTTTCTTTGCAGCTTATTTTAGTTAACTTGTAGCTCTTTGTCTTTTAAAATTCAAGCATTGTACCCGGTTTTCTGAAGTTAATGAAATTTGAGTTTTTTAGATTTAAAATTCTAATCTTATAAGCTCTTATATAATTTGTTATTTGTAGCATTATAGCTGTTTTTTTTTCCTTTAAGTTTTCTCATAACATAAAAGGGTTTAAGCCTTCTTTTAAAAAATCACTTCAAAAACTAAAAAATAAGCCACTGGAAGATAAGCTAGAAATGGATGGGCTTATGGGCTTATTTACCAGCTTATTTATAAGCTAGAGCTTGTAGACTTAAGCTTTCTAAAGCTTATTTGATCCTTGTTAAGCTAGGATCAAGCTTAGACTTTATTTCACCCTTTTTATTGCTTATTGCTTATCATCTCATTATCTGCTTATTTCTTTGCTTATTTTTGATCATGATTGCTTATTTGATCTTTAAATGACTTATGCTTGCACTGTTTTTGCTTATTTGTGCTTTTTATAGCTTAAAATAGCCTTTTTGCAAGTTAAAGGGGTGTTTGGCATAAGCCTAAAACGGGTCAATTTGGTTTATGCATTGGGTTGGGGTCACAAAGCCTGTGTCTATTAGCTTAATTAGGGTCTAATCATTAGCTTTAATTAATTTTTATAGTTTAAATCTTAAAAGCTAAGTTTAAAATAGTTATGGTTTAAGTCTATCAAACTCTTGACTGCTAGATTTTTTTATTTTGTTAGATTGTTTAATATTGATAATAGTCCATGTTTTTATGTCCATTTTGAATGTTATAATGCATTAGAGTGTAGTGTATTCTTCACAGGCATTTGTAGTTTTGGTTTAACAAAATCTGTCAAGATATGCCATGTCATAAACTGTCACTTTTTAAGCTAAAAATTAGATAATGCAATGATTGTTCTTAGTTCTGCAAACTCTTGGGCATAAGCTCTTAGTGTAGGACAAGGCACAATCTGATAAGCTTGTTTTGAAGTTCAAAGCTTATTAAGATAGCTTAAGTTAGGTCTGCCGTTTGTATGTTGTCTTTTTAAAGAAAACCTAAAAACACAGTATTTATATTAAAGTCTTTTTCATAAGACCCTTTTTCTAAGGCTTATTTATGATCCAAAATCCCTTTGGAGTTTGCTGATCCTATAAGTTCAGAGGCCAATGTCCAAGGGTATAAAAGGCCTTTTTTCCCTCAAGAACTTCATTTTCCGGCTTATAAAATAAGGCCCAAGAAGTGTCCCTTTTGGGCTGTTTGGCTCAAAAGCTCCCCTGGTGCTGAGAGTGCTTATTTGTGCTTATTTTGTGATTTGCTTGCTGATTCTTGTACTTAAGTGCTTATTAGGTTTGCTTAAGTGTGTGTCTTTGCTTATTTCTCATTTCCAATTGCTTATTTGTAGTTAATTAGCTAAACAGTATTAACTTGATCAAACAGTATTAACTTAAGAGCTAATACTGCCGATTTCAAAGTGCTTTTTCATAGCTTATATTTGTTTCAAAGTCATTTTCTTTCTTATGAATCATGTAGACCCTAGGATAAGGTTTAAAAATTCATAAGCCAGTTTGCCTAAATTTCTTTCTTATAGCTTAAAAACAAGCCCAAAGTGGCCTGTTTGTCTGTTTTGTATGCAAGTTTATGTCAGATAGCTTATTTAATTTTCTAAGCTTAATTTTCATTCATTTTTGCTTATTCCAATCTGCATTTGCTTATTAGGTGTAGTTGAGTCTAAGTTTTGCTTACTTTTCTTCTTAAGTTTCTTATTAAGTCTGAAAAGCCAAAAAGAAAAAGCCCTTTAAGCCTTTGTCCATTTAAGCCATTCTGTCTGTTGTAATTGCTCTTATAACTGGCTTATTCTTGAGAATCATGGAAAAGTCCAAGTTTTAAAGGTGCTTAATTTTGTGTGTTTTACAAGTCCTAAAAGAAAATTTTTGAAAAAAAAATAAAAGGGGAAGGTGGAAATCTCAGGTGAGCATGGCTCGAACCTGAGACCTCAACACCCTCAACCCTTTATACACACACACTCTACCGCTGTGCTACAATAGCTCATCCGGTAGAGTTTGTGTTTGTTTTATTCTTATACACGTTTTAGCTCAATAAGCTTATAAACTGTTTTGATTTTTAACAGCTTATTGCGATAAGCTGTGTCAACCAATTTATTTTTCTAGGATTCCTTATAACTTTAGCTATTTTTTGTATTTTTTTTAGAATTTTATAAAATAGTTTAGTATTTTTTATAATTTATTTAGATTAAAAACTTAAAAAATTCATAAAAAATAAAATAATAATCAAAAAAATAAAATTCTTTTTTTTAAAATTTTATTTTATCAATTAGAACCTAGGAAAAATAGAATCTCAGTTGTAGGGTTAAATTTGCAACTTTTCGTTTTTTAAAGAACGGGATTGAATCCCGTTCTCGTTTCTTCGCGTTTTTAGCCTTAAACGCCTCCGTTTTTAATCTAGTTTTTTTAATCTTTCTTTTTAGTCATTTAGAGCTTATTAAAAGTGAAAAATAGATTTTAGGATTAAAATTTGAGATTTTAGGTTTTTAACTCACGTTTTTAGGTTTCCGTTATCGTTTTTAGGGTTAAATCACTTTCTTGTTATCAATCTTAGGTTTTTCTTAATCGTTTTTGCATTTTTAATTGTAGTGATAGAAAAGCCAATCATAACCTCGTTCCATTCAAACATCGATTATCAATTCGTCATTCGATTTTCAATTGCACACCTCGTTGGGACATAACGACCCGGGAAATCAAACTTCCGGATATATATTGATTCTATTTGTGAATTTTGACTTTTTGCCTTGGTCAAGGGCAATTGGTTGGGATTTGCCTAGTATTATATATATACTATCAATCGAATCAATTTTTGGCGCCGTTGCCGGGGAGGCTGTGAAACGATTATCGTAACGTTTGACAATTTGTGTTTGAATTTGTGAATATTTCTTCTATTTTTATAAAAATATAAAAAATACAAAAATATTTTTCATTTTCTTTTATTAGTATAATTATCATATAAAAACAAAAGAAAAATCAAAAAGATAAAAAAAAATTGTCCATAAAAAGAAATAATAAATAAATTCACCAAGTTGGTAAAAGAACACCAACATATAATACTTTCCATTGAAGTATTATCCATCAATAAGTTCCCAAACAAAAGATTCAAAAACTTGCCATTTGTGTCACTTACGAGGTACGGCTCACCTTGAAAAGTTAAACAAGCTATAAAGTGGGTATAAGGCGGGTTGTTCCGAGGAACTACGACCCTAAAGGAGAAAGGTTCTTAAAAGTACCGTGCTTTCCTTCTCCTCCGCTCACCTGTGCGTTTATCTTTTTAAGAGCTACCGTGAAGTAAGTCGATTATTTGGTTGAAGTTGTCCTATCTCGTTGTCCGTTAAAATAAATTGTGAATAGATTGTCGAAAAAACCAATTTTTTTATTTATTTTCATTTAGTGCTTGCGCACTTTT
>BQNB010006745.1:52388-96303 GCA_026074375.1 Tanacetum coccineum | reverse complement strand
GATAGAAAGAGAGAAAGAGAGAGAGAGAGGGAAAAAAAGAGAGAGAGAGAGAGAGAGATATAGAGAACCCATCTTCCTATTTTATCTCCAACAATATTAATGAAATGATTCAGAAAAAAACTAAACCCCCAAAACCTTATCACCACAAGCATCCTTCTCCTATCAGATCTCGTCATAGATGTCATCGTTTCGAAGGTTGTCGTTGTGTTTTTAGATCTCGTCATAGATATCGTGCTATTAGATCTTGCCGATGGTAGACTGTCAAGTTGTGACTTGAGGTGGTGGTCATGTGTTTAGATTTCATCACAGATGTCATCATTTCGGAGTTCAAGATGTGGTGTCAGTGGTGGGTCAAGACTCGAGATATAAGATTTCCGATGATCGATCAAGACTCTCTTTTTAGGTGGTCTTGAAAGGTATGTTGTTTTTTTTGTAACAAAGATTATGATTGTTTTGGAAAAATGATTAATATAACAAATATGGCCTATTTCTTAGAATCAGAAGGTTAGCTATTGACGTATAGTAGATATACCAAGCCTCCGGGCTTGGGTCACACTATCATTTGGGCTTCTGGGCCCAACATCAACAAGTCATGGACCGAGACTAAGCCCAATCTGCATTGGTTACGGCCCGGACACAGCAAAACGGACGCGGACCTAACTATAGGATACCTCTGTCCACGGAAAACATACGCGTCCGTACACACGGTTCCTGCGGAACCTTGCCCGACAAGGGACCCACTCTGGTTACTAACGAAACAAACAAAATATTAGGAAACCCTAATATTTTGTTCTCCTATAAAAAGGGACCTTTTGACACCTTGAACAGTATAATTTTCTCACTCTACATACATATACTTTCTCTCTCTACATGTTTACTTACTCTCACGCCGGAGTCTAATCGCGGGGTCCGTCCCTGCGGTAAGGCTAACGGTTTTCATTTAATTGTGCAGGAAATCATCTCACTTCTCTTGCTCTAGTACAAGATTTGATACCTAAATCATTCGAAGGCCCGACCCAATGAAGGATTTGAGCCCTGTTTTAAGCCCAATACTTATTTTGTACTAACAAGTGGCGCCATTCGTGGGACCGCAACGTAACCACATTTTCTAAAATACTCATCTTGAGCACTCACGAACAACACACCCCGACCGTTCCCACGTTCGTTGTATGGAACACTGGGGGAAGAAGTGGCCCACAAAGTCTCGAAGAGCCTATGCCTGATGAGGTCCTAAGAGAATTGTGCGACAAAAACTACTACCAACTCTTGCCACTCATTGTCGAAAAGATGCAAAAAGAAAAAGAGCAGCAAGATAAGCTTAATTCGGTAAAGGAACGCCTACTCTATGGCAAAGAGACCGGAAAAAATCAAAAAAATCATGAAGAGTCGCATTACTTTGAATCTAAGACGTCAACCGCCAGAACAGAGCTAAAAAGGAGGCATGGAAATAAGCACTCCCGAAGCCCGTCACCGGTTGCCAGTGTCTTCAAAAGACTCAAACAAAACAGACCTCCTTCACCTAGGCCTAGGCCACGGAAAGAGGGTAGTGTGTTCAATAGGTTGGGAGGAAAAGAACGAAGTGCATCTGCACGTTCTGACAGCCGCCATCAGGGTTCCCACGAAAAGGAAACCGAGGTGAAACCAAGGAAGCATCATCATAGGGGCATGTCGTCCCGGGAAACTAGCGGACATTCGGAGAGTAAAGATAGTGAGGGAGGTCACTGGAAGTCCAAATCAAGAAGACACAGGTCAAACACCTATGAAGATGATCTCTCTCAACCTTGGACGTGTGAGGAAAGAAACCCTTTCACACCTCGTATCCGGCATTTCAATTTCCCAAGGACAAGGATACCCAGCCACATCAAGACATATGATGGAAGCAGGGATCCAGAAGATCATTTAAAGCTATTCCAGGCCATGGCAAAGACATAAAGGTGGGCAATGCCAACATGGTGTCACATGTTCAACTTAACGCTCACTGGAAATGCTAGAGTCTGGTTCGACAAACTCCCAAGGGAATCCATTGACAGCTATAAAGATTTGAGAATAGCATGTAGGGAAAATTATCTCCAACAAACAAAACACATCAAGGATCCGGTGGAGATACATCATATCAAGCAAAGAGATGGAGAATCCACGGAGGACTTTATGGAAAGATACAAAGCAGAAATCCTGGATGTGGAAGGAGCGCCGGAATGCATGAAGATCTCCGGATTCATGCACGGTATAACCCACCCCGAGCTGATCAAGCGTTTATACGAGAAAATTCCGAGGTCAATGGACGAAATGTACAGGGTGACTACGTCTTTTCTGCAAGGGGAAGTTGCCGCATTCAGTCATAGTCGGAAAAAAGCACCCGCGCCGTGGAAACAGCCAGAAGGAGGAAACAAGCCAAATTTTAAGAAGGGTTTTAAAAATAAGCAAAGATCGGATCGGAAGCCAGATAGGTTTTCACTCCTTACGAAAACCCCGAAAGAAATTTTCGCTTTAGAAAAAGGAAAATTCAAGGCTCCACCACCAATGGTAACTCCTGCGGAAAAAAGGGATCCGAACAAATACTGTGAATTCCACGCGGATACGGGGCATAGCACGGACGAATGCATGCAGCTGAGGAAGCAGATAGACGAGATGATCAAGTCAGGCAAATTGTCGCAATTCATCAAAGAATTAAAGCAGAGCGACAAGCCAAAGGCACAAAAGAAGGGGGAAACGGCCGGAAAAGACAAGCCCCTAGCCATCTTGATGATTCAACCATGGGAGAGGGTAGCCAAACAAAGGGTCACCCCGAGTTTCTCTCCAAAGACAATAATCTCTTTTCTGTCTTTAGGAGAGGAAGACGGAACGAAAGGACCAATGATCATCGAAGATGAAATAGGAGGGCACTTCGTACACCGGATATACGTAGACGGAGGAGCGTCCTTCAAATTTCTATACGAACATTGCTTCATCAAGCTCCGGCCAGAAATAAGAAGCCAGATGATCCCAGCTACCACATCACTCATAGGATTCAGCGGAGAAACCATTTAGCCGATAGGCCAGATATCCCTACTAGTAAAGATAGGTGATGAAGAGCATTCCACTTCTGAATGGATGAACTTCATGGTTATCAGCTCACCATCTCAACACAATAGAATAATAGGCAGAACGGGTATAAGAAAGATATGTTCCGTACCATCCACGGCACATGGAATGTTAAAATTCCTGGTAAAAGGAGGAACGGTAACGATACAAAGTAGTAGAGTCATCCCGATGGAATGTGCAATGATCTCCGGACCTAGCACACAACAACCCGTAACCAGTTAGGTGTTAGAGCAAAAGATAAAAGTGGCCATTCATCCTGAATACCCCGAGCAAACAATAGCCATAGGATCTACCCTAACAGAAAAAGGACATGAAGAACTATGTGCTTTGCTCAGACAAAACCTAGATGTTTTTGCTTGGAAGCCAGCAGATATGACGGGTGTCCCGCAGCACATGGTGGAGCACCGCCTAAATGTCCGAGAGGGATGCCCACCTGTCAAACAAAAGAAAAGGAGGTAAGCGCCGCAAAAGAAATTAAGCGATCCAGGAGGAAGTGGAAAAGTTGGTAGATGTTGGAATCATGAAAGAAGTCCACTATCACAGCTGGCTATCCAACCCGGTCATGGTCAAGAAACACGATGGGAGTTGGCGAATGTGTGTGGATTTCAAAGATCTAAACAAAGCATGCCCTCAGGAAGGTTTATCCTTGCTGAGATAGATTGGAAAGTAAGTCTCTCTGCGATACCCTTTTAAGTGCTTCCAGACGCATATAAAGGTATACACCAATCAAAAATGGCAGAGGAAGATGAAGAAAAAACAGCATTCATCACGAGCCAAGGGATATTTTGTTATACAAAGATGTCGTTCGGCCTAAAGAATGCCGGGGCAACCTATCAACGCTTAGTAGACAGGGCATTCCAAAAGCAGATCGGACGTAACCTGGAAGTATATGTTGACGGCTTGGTCATAAAAATCCATACGGAAGAAGAAATTATCCGAGACATAGCAAAAACATTCAAAACTCTTCGGCAAATAAATATGAAGCTAAATCCAAAAAAGTGCACCTTTAGAATGCAGGAGGGGATGTTTTTAGGCTACAAAGTAAACGCTGAAGGACTAAAAGTATGCCCAGATAAAGCAGACACAGTCCTTAGCCTATCGTCTCTGGGATGCCTTAAGGACGTACAAAAGCTGAACGGGAAACTCGCAAGTTTAACCAGATTTCTGTCAAAATCAGCTGAAAAATCACTGCCGTTCTTCAAAACCTTGAAGAAGTGCACAAAGAAGAGCGATTTCCAATGGACTCAGGAAGCCGAAGTAGCCTTCAGACAGATGAAGAAACTCATAGCGAAACTCCCAATGCTAACTGCACCAAAGGAAAAGAAGGAGCTAATCATATACCTAGCCGTGGCCAAGGAAGCTATCAGCGCAGTCTTAATGACCGAAAGGGGAGGCAAGCAATTTCTAGTCTACTTTGTGAGCCATGCCCTATGAGGGCCGAAGATCAACTACACCCCCATGGAAAAATTGGTATTAGGCTTGCTCAGCGCAAGCAGACGGCTGAAAAGGTACTTCCATGCACATACAATTTTTGTAATTACGGATCAGCCGATAAAACAATTATTATCAAAATCAGAAATCAGCGGGAGGATGCTAAAGTGGAAATTTGAGCTAGAAGGATATGACATACAATACAAGCCAAGGACATAGATCAAAGGGCAAATATTAGTAGATTTTATCATAGAGCGACCGGATGAAGAATCCCTAGACGAACCCATGACAAAGCCAGAAGAATTACCGGAACCATAGACATTGTTTACAGATGGGTCATCCTGTATAGATGGTTCTAGAGCCGGGCTAATATTGACAAATCTGGAAGGAGTTGAATTCACGTACGCCATGAGGTTTAGGTTTGAGGCTACCAACAATGAAGCTGAATATGAAGCATTAATAGCCGGTCTCCGGATCGCAGAACAAATGGGCGTAAAAAAACCTTCAAGCAAATGTAGACTCTCGCCTTGTAGAAAACCAGGTCAATGGCTCTTACGTAGCAAAGGAGTCATGTATGGTTCAGTACTTGGAAAAAGTACAAACGCTCGCAAGTAACTTCAAGGAATTCTCCATCAAACAAGTACCGCGGAGCGAGAACAAGAAGGCAGATGCCCTAAGCAAGATTGTATCTACAAGCTTCGCACACCTCAGTAAGCAAGTACTTGTGAAGGAATTAAATGAAAAGTATATAAATAAGAAGGAGGTCCTCGCTATAGTGGAGGAGGAAGGGCAAACATGGATGACACCCATATGTGAATACCTTACAAAGGAAATCCTTCCGAAAGACAAAAAGAAAGCAAGGGTGGTACGTCGCAAGGCATCTCAGTACACCATGATCAATGGAACTTTATACAAGAAATATTTCTTGGGACCGTGGCTCCGGTGCGTCAGACCACTTCAAGCAAACTACGTCCTTAGTGAAATACACAAAGGATCCTGTAGCATGCACTTCGTCCTAGATCCGTGGTCGCCAAGGCCATCCGGACGGGATATTACTGGCCAACAATGCATACGGATGTGCGGAAACTAATAAGGGAATGCACTGACTGCTAAGTCCATCGTCTTATTCTGAGAAAACGGAAACAAAACTTAACCCTTATTACGTATCCGTAGCCATTCTATAAATGAGGGATCGACATAGCCGGACTCTTCCCGGAGGGACCAGGCAATGTCAAGTTCTTGATCGTAGCTATTGACTACTTCACCAAATGGATTGAAGCAAAGCCTGTTGCGACCATCATAGGCAATCAAGTGAAGAAGTTCATATGAGACAACATTTTTTGTAGATTTGGCCTACCAGGGGAAATAGTATCGAATAATGAAAAGCAGTTCCGTGATAACCCATTCAAAGACTGGTGCGAAAAACTATGTATCCACCAGTGTTTTGCCTCCGTGAAACACACACAAGCAAATGGCTTGGTCAAAAGAGCAAACATGAGTCTGGGAGAAGGAATTAAAGCTCGATTGGATGAAAGAAGTAAGGATTAGATAGGAGAACTCTCACACGTCCTATGGGCACATCGCACCATGATAAAATCAAGCAATGGAGAAACACCATTTTCACTAACATACGGCACGAAAGAAGTCATATCAGCAGAGATAGGCGTGCCAACACTCCGGACTGCGGAAGTAGACCTGATGAAGAATGACAAAGCCTTGGAAATAAACTTGGACCTCATAGAAGAAAAAAGAGAAGAAGCAGCAATTCAAGAGGCAAAAAGTAAAGCTAAGATGGAAAAGTACTACAACTCTAAAGTCTAAAGCACAAGCTTCAGGCCGGGGGACATGGTCTATCGTAGTAATGATGCAAGCCACGCCAAGGACGGAGGAAAACTTGGTCCTAAATGGGAAGGACCATATGAAGTTACAGAGTCATTAGGAAAGGGAGCCTACAAGCTTAAGGATCGCAATGGAAATGAACTTCCGCGAACATGGAACATCTGTAATCTTAAAAAGTGTTATATATATGAAGTGTAAGCACCCGCCCGACACGTATGATGCTGCGGAGGGTAGTATTTTAATTTCTTTTTATTTTTTGTAATGTCTTTTGAATATTAATGAAAAAGTGGGGATTAGCTACCCTCACCAGTTTAAAGTCCTAAAATTATTATTACTTTGTAAAGTTATATCAACTATTAAGACGCGCACGCAAGGAGCCATGCTCCACAATAATATTATCCCGGATAATAAAAGGTTGATCAACCTCAAAATTAGCTTGGGTGTATAAGAGGTATTGCAAACCCAGCACCGGGAAAATAACCCACAAATATTCACAAGACTATCTATTACGAATGTATAACAGTAATAATAAAAAGGTAGCAATATTGTAACCTATGAAAAACATCCTTATTATAAGACAGACGCACCAGCATCCACCTAAAAACGTGTTTAATATGATAAGCTAGAAACAGCAACAATAAGGCCAACACACGGCCGCGGTAAAAAAGAAAACGTTCATATTACATACAGGCCGCAAACAGAAATAACCACATATGGCCACGTCATACAAAAAAGAGAAAAAAATCTAAGTGTTCAAGATACAACATCAGACCACATGCGGTCATGGCATGGAGATAAAACTAAAGGCAACAACGCTCAAGATTGGGGACGGCAACAACACTTCCCAAGGCTTCATCTGTGTCTTCTTCAGCATAATCCTCAACGGAGAGAGGGGCCGCGGAAATACTAGCTTCACCCACCCAAGTCTGGGAAGACAGAGGCGCGGAGACTATCTCCATCATCAGTTGGCGAAGAGCCGCGGCATGCTTCTTGGCCCCCTCAGCACGAGCATGGACATTCATCAAAGCAAAAGATAGGGAGGTCTCCCCGACGGCCGTTTTATCACCAGCATGATGAATGGGAATAGAAAGCTGCTCAATGCACGGTTGTAAGGAAGCAGCTTCCGGAAGTTCAGCAAGGGGTCCGTCCAGAAGAAAGCAATCAAGAACTTCATCCATCCCGGCATCCTTTTTGGATTTCAACAGATCCACCAAGGGGAAGTGTGCGTCTTCAAGGGCCTTAACCGCGTTAACATAATCTGCGCTGGCAACCTCCGGGTTATAAGCATCAACCACGGAAAGACTCCTCCTGGCAACCCTATGCTCATGACCGGCCTCTAAACCTTCTTGCAAGCCAAAATCAATAGCCCGACCCAAAGCGTGACCAAGAATGCCCTGGTACTCTGAAGATTTCAAGCACTTAAGGAAAGCAAGTTATATCCCATGGGTCAGAAGTCACCTCCTTCCGGCCAAAAGTGTCAAGTATGTGGGATAAAATTCCCCCTCCAACGGCTGGAGACATCCATCATGTGTGCCTTAAGCTCAGCCACACGGTTGTACAGCTCCTGGGCCTGTTCTTCCTGCTAAACTTCCATTTTCTCCTTGAAATCCTTAAAACCAGCACGCAGAGAAGAAACCTACAAAAGCAAGAACACTTGTAATATATATATATATATATATATATATATATATATATATATATATATATATATATATATATATATACATATACATGCGGATTAAAAGGCGCGGGCATACCTCAGAGACAAGCCTATCGCGCTCAGACGCCAATGAAGTAATCTTAGTCCCGGCCTCAGTACAAGCCACCTGGGCATCATTCAGAGCGGACTCAAGATGAGTGACACGGGAGTCAAGCAAGGAGATGTCATAGTCCTTCTGAGTAGTGGTGACCTTGAGAGCTGACACCTCCGCAGTCAAAGCAGACTTCTACCAGGATAGTGAAGAAACTTGGTCACGGAGGTGGACAACCTTCGCAGCTTTAGCCTCCTTCTCCGCCAGCTGAGACTTCAACCTGAGGATCTCCGAGTCTTTCTCCTCCAACAACTTACCATGTGCTGCATACTTAGCATTGAGTTTTTCTTTAAGCTCCAACTTATGCTCTGCACGGGACCTCGCGTCTGACCCAAGGCATATTTCCTGAGCTGACCCTACATTAAACTCTGTATATAATTGGTCACAGTCTATGGAATGGAGAGAAGCGAAGAAGGCGGGGGGAGCAAAACCGTCCACCAAGGTACGACAGGAAAAGCCATCGTCTAACAACAAATCATTGGTAATGTTCCACCTAGGAACATACCAACGCTTCGCCTCGGAAGGGTCAAAGGTAGCAAGCTCAAAGAAAGAATCATCAGACCCTTCTGACTCCTCAAGCTGGACCAGCTAGATCCGGATTAACATCCGCGGCAAGCTTGGCCATGGTGGAGGTTGTGGTGACAGCGGCAGTATCTACCGGAGCACTCAAAGTGCAAAGGCTGTAAGGATAAACAAAAAATCAATGATCAGGGAAAGGTTTGAAAATTCAGAAAGTACTTAAGAATGCGTATACATACCTCCCCACAGTAGTACAGATCTGGAGGCTCGCTTGGGCAACAGAGGGAGTAGCAGATTGTTCCCGGGCCAACAAACGAGAACCTTCTGGCATAATCTGCTCTAAACCAGCAAGGGTTATACCTCCGATACCGGAAGCAAGGGAAGGGTCGTTCGTCCTTAACTTCTTAGCAGGGAGAATGTCGCTCTGCCTTATCAGTCTTTTCTTCTTAATCTTTTTGGGTTGCTCCTTAAAAACCTCCTCCCTACTCTGCCTCGCCATGGTCGTACCCTCATCCGGGTCCGCTAACTCTAGATAAGCATTCTTTTCAGCAACATCTTCCTGCCCTCCTTCAGTCGGAGCAAGGATCTTCGTGGCCGTGACAGAACTACTACCCCTAGCTGCAAGAATCACCAGAGGCATGAAGCAATGTTGGGTACTCTCTAGCAATGTCACCTGATCATCTCCCTTCTGAACCTCCACCGCCTGGACCTTCCGAGGGTCAGCGGTCTTGATAAAATCCAACAAGCCCATATCTGCAAAAGAAACATCAAATAATCAGGTTTTATAATATGAAAGTACCACTACAGAAAGGAAATAACACCCACCCGTTCTGTCAGGATGCTCAAAAGCCGGATAATAATTTTTGTCAAAAGGATAGTACGGGTCAAACCCACAAGGCATAAGAAGCACTCCAGATACCAGCAGAACAGATCCTTATAGCTTTCAAGAAGTTTAACAGTTTGCTCTTGATGAGCAGTAAGTTGGGGAGCCGAATCCTTTTCTAAGACACCTCCCGTATATAAAGGGGCAGAAATGGGAAATACGCAAGAGTCGACCCAGAAAAAATGGTCCGCCTAATTTTTTATGGAGTCCGGGGGTTTTGGAAAACAAGACGGAGCCGAAGTAGAACGCTTAGCAAAGGAAAACAACCCGTCACTATACGTACGGGTGTAGAAAGCACGAAAAATGGTCACTGAGGGGGAAAGGTCGAGTACACGCGTCAGAACTTCAAAATGGGACACTCGGGCCGCACCAAAAGGCGATAATTGAGAAATATGCACACGGAAGTATTTAAGGACGGCCATAAAAAACATTGTAAATGGAATCCTATAGCCACAAACATCAAAGAGCCTTTGCCGACTGGAAATTGGGTAATGGTTTTATCACGCCCTGGAGGAGTGGGGTGCACCTCAGCCGGAATATAAAAGTTATCACAAAAGCTATCTACCATTTATTGAGTCACAATAGAATATTTAGCAGCAAATTTAGCCATTCGGGAGGTTAAATGAGGAAAAATGCAAACCTAAAATCCGAAGAACCTTAGAAAAAAGAAGAAAATGAGGTGCGAAAGTATGATAAAGATGAAAAGCTCGAAGAAATCAACAATGGTGGAAAGTACAGTTATGGAAAAAGAAACAGTAAAAATAGGAGGGGGTATTTATACCCTTGGTATATTTATACCTACCTATAGCCTGATGATGCCACGTGTAATCAACTTACATGATCAACGATTGAGTTTCGCCTAGGGAGCAGTTATAACAGTTGTAAATACATCACATCAAAGACGACATCGGTCCACGTCACCTAAACGTCACCAACTTGATGAGGAATCTTTACGGAGAAGACATGTGATCATGGAAAGCGGCAGACCATACTAATGAAACGGGAGTCTAGCATTGATCACCGCACGCAGGACATGGTCCGCAGGCAATATCATACTAGACTGAGGGGACTTGATGACGTATAGTAGATATACCAAGCCTTCGGGCTTGGGTCACATTATCATTTGGGCTTCTGGGCCCAACATCAACAAGTCATGGACCGAGACTAAGCCCAATATGCATTGGTTATGGCCCGGACACAGCAAAACGGACGCGGACCTAACTATAGGATATCTCTATCCACGGAAAACACACGCGTCCGTACACACGGTTACTGCGGAACCTTGCCCGACAAGGGACCCACTCTGGCCACTAACAAAACAAACGAAATATTAGGAAACCCTAATATTTCGTTCGCCTAAAAAAAGGGACCTTTTGACACAATGAACAATATACTTTTCTCACTCTACATACAGACACTTTCTCTCTCTACATGTTTACTTACTCTCACGTCGGAGTCTAATCGCGGGGTCCGTCCCCACAGTAAGGCTAACGGTTGTTATTTAATTGTGCAGGAAATTATCTCACTTCTCTTGCTCTAGTACATACCCAAATCATTTGAAGGCCCGACCCAACGAAGGATTTGAGCCCTGTTTTAAGCCCAATACTTATTTTGTACTCACATCTATGTAGAAATTACTATTAAAGATTTATGTACCTAGGCTTGTTTGCTTCTTTCGATATGTGATATATTTGATCAAATGTGTAATAAAGAATCCTTATAACTTTGGGTAAATAGAGCCAATATTAGAACGAAATGTTCTTTTCTGGTAAAATGAAAGAGATATACTTTTTTATGTTTGATTAAGTTATTGGAAGTAGGAGAGAACATTTAGTGAAACACGTATCGAGTAATTTACTAACAACTTGACTCTCAGTTACGTATTTGAGCAAATGGTATGTGTAAATTTCTAACTTAAGATATGTTTCATATACTGTAAAGTAGTCGAGTAAAATATTAGAAATCATGATTACATAAATAGAAAAATGTTATTGTATAATTTCTAGGTAAGTAGGTCACATGGTTTTCTTAGAGCATCCACAAGGCAAACAAGTCTTTATGACTTTTTGCATTTAATGCCTTTAATGCATAAGTCATTAATAGCTAATAGCTTTTGGCAAAAGCTTTGTGTTGGCCAAGTCATTTGTTAAAAGCTTTCGCAAAACCTCATGTTACAATGCAAAAAAGCTATTCTAAAAGTTTATAAACTAACAAAAAGCTTTTCCATGTTTTATGCATTGTGGATGCTCTTAGTTATTGTGTCACTTGTAGGTAAGTAACTCACCTGTTTTTCTTTTCTTTTTGAAAAAGCAAATGCAAGTACTAATCCTTAAACTGTTAAACGTCAACAAATTAATTTAATGTGAGATTATAAATGTATTAGATTTATATTATCAAAAAATATATACATGGATAGGTTATTTAAAAAGAAGCCAAAAATTGTGGGCCGAAGAGTCGTGGAATTCAAGATTGATTTTATATCACAAAGTAGGCATGGTTGGTTGCTGTTTTTGTCGTAAAAAATACATGTTTGGCAGCGGTTTTTTACTGTCAAAAGAGCCTGTTTGGTTTTTTTTTTTTTTGTCTAAAGAGCATGTTTGGTTATTTTAGATTAGTCATGAACTGATTGGGATTTAATTTTTTGTTTCGAGACACATTTTGTGTTTTTTGTGCTTTAGTCATGAAGTTTATGTGGTCATTGCAGACATACATGTTTTTAGAAGGTGTGCACACATGTTATAATGAATTTGACGAGAGCTTATGTTCGTGGAAGAATACACATATGTTCGTGGAAGAGTGCATATGTGTTTTTGGAACGGTACTCGTATGTTTTAATAAATTTGATGAGAAAGTGAAGCGTGCACGTATGTTTGTGGAAGAGTGCACATATGTTTTTCGAAGAGTGCATATGTGTTTTTAGAAGGGTACTCGTATGTTCTAATAAATATTATGAGATAGTGAAGCGTGCACGTATGTTCGTGGAAGAATGCACATATGTTTTTTGAATGACGTGTATATTTTTAAAAAGATACATTTATATTTGAATTGTATTTCATTTTGTTATAAATTTAGAGGTTATATGTACATGGTTATGTTTTTTGGTATAAATTTAAAAGATTAAAGAATGTACATCACAAACATACGTGCAATTAACATTTTTTAGTAAAACAAGTGATGACTACACAATTGTACGCAACATATATGCATTTTTTTTAAAACATGTATGTTAAAAGTCAAATATAAAATAAAAAAAATAATTTCAAAAATTAAAAGATTTTAAAAACGTTTTTTAAATAAAAAAATTTAAAAAAGTTATATTATATTTTACTATTAATAATAGTAAATTCTTATTGGTTTTAAAACATATGTACGGACTAAAAAATGCAAAAGAAAAAAAAAGTACTATTTCTTCATTCCTAAATTTTAGAAATTAATAAAAAACATTTTTAATTAAAAAAATGTTTTTATTTAAAAAACTTAAAAACGTTTTATTAATTGAAAACCTTAAAAAAATGTTAATAAAATAATTTTTTTATTCTGAAAAATAAGTGATTTAAAAAACGTTTTTTATTTAAAAATAGGAAAAAAGTAAAAAATATTTGTCGTGTATAAATAAATTCAACGGTCAACATTTATCATTAAAAGTCAAGATATTTATTAGTTATTAATTGTATTGGAATAAAAAATGTGATTGACTAATATACCATTTTCAATTAAATAAAAACACTTAATATTTGCTAAATTTTGATTGGTTGAAAGGAGTTCTGTAAAGTTCTGCGCTTAAAATGGGTTCTCAATATATATTATACGCATATATAAATAATAAATAAATATAACAAAAGACATTTGACTATTTAATGCCACGTTATAATGACACATCATCATCATCATGCATATATATAACAGGAGGCATTTGACTATTTTATTCCACGTCATAATGCCACGTCATTTTGGTCGCCATGTTATTAATTTTTTAATTAATTTAAATTTTTTATTTTTTTAAATTTTTTATTGTTTTTCAAAACTAATTTAAATTTCGTTTTTTAATAATAATTTTCGGTATATTAAAAATTTTGTCAAAATTTTGTCATTTACAAGATTTAAACCCGACTCTTTGTGATATTAACAAACCATCTAACCACTAGACTAGCTAATTTGTTTGTTTATATCTTGCAAACAAACAAGAATATATAAGCTCATGCGAAGAAATACAAAACAATTATTCATAATACACTTTATAAATTATTTAAGAATGTATATCTTAAATATAATATAAAGATATATCAATCGTATAATTTATTCATAAACCCTAACTTTATTCATAAACCCTAAAAAACTACCGATTCTTTATTTGGTGACATAAGCTGGTATTCTCATATGTTCGAATAGAAGGCATTGAGTTCCAACCCTTGGAAAAAGTTAGTTTATCGATTTCGATTTATTCATCAATCTGCATGTTTTTTTGTTTAATTTATTATCAATGGTATTAGATGTTTCGTTGTGCTAATCGAATAGTGCATGTTCCTGTTCTTGGCTGCAGGTGAAGGATTTACAAGTTTTTACAGTTGTTCGTGTTATATTCCAACTCTGTAACGAAATTCATTGCATTTCTGCTATTGTTGTTGCTTTACTTTCTGAGGTGCAACAAATGAATCAATTAGCTTGCTTAACTTACAGCTTACGATTCTCTTCTTGTGAAACTTAAAGATTACTATCTGCACATGTTATTGTGAAATATATAGGATACTATTTTGTTATAACAATCCTTAAAATTTAACAGCCAAAGCCGAGAATTGATTACACTTCGTTTTAGGATTCCCTCATCAAAAAGACTTAAGGCGGAAGATTTTTGTCCATTAATGCCTGAGGAAACGTGCTTATGCTTGAAGTTCGTGATAACAGTTTAGTAAAAGTGTTCAAATCTGATGCTGCTAATATTAAACCAAATGGTGGTCAAACATCTCTTATTGCTTCTACTTCCAACCAACAACCATTAACAGTGTTTGTGAGTTGGCCCAACTTCATATTGCCACCGGTTTGTATTTAGCATCAACTGTTTCCCTATGTTCTTGTGCATGCTAAATGTTTAGTTCAATCACCTTGCGATCTTGAATAAGGCATAGCAAAACAATAGGTATCATAATTCCATTCTTAATATACTTTTGACTTTTTAGAAATAAGCCATAAAGCCCAATATAGGCTAACTAAAATGTCAATACTAACACCCCCTAAGTTATCAGCTTTGTTGAGTGAAAACTGCAGCTCGCCTAAATTTCATAAAAAATGGTATTCAATGTTCTAAAATTTACAATTCAATGACCCTACATTTCAACATGTATCTGTGTTATATTAAAATGGCGAGCACCACGTGTGATGGACGCTAATGTAGTTTAGGCGAAAATAATTGAAGCTGAGTACCAATAGTTGTGTAACTCAAAAAACAATTTTAGGCCATCTTCTTTAATGGTTCTAGAAAGTTGTCAGTTAAACTTGCTTGCTAATTTATTTGGCTGATTTTTTTGTAATTACGTTATTTATAAATGGTCCAAAAACTGTTAGAAAACGACCAAAACTGAATCTCTGACATCACAGAGTTTAATTGTTCATTATATTGACATACTTATTTTGGTTTTGGATAAGTTGCAGGGGGTGTGTTTTTGGTTATTTGGATGATCAGTTTTTGGTTTGTGTGATTGAAAGCTTGTGGGGAAATTGATTAGTGTGATTTGCAGGTGGCTGACTTGGGTATAATTGAGTAACATATTGATGAAAATGTCGAAACGCCATGTACTTGATTTGTCGAAGAATGCTGATCCTCCAAATAGGTTAGTTTCCGTGTTCTTAGCCTGGTATGTCGTTTTAATAGGAAATCGAGATTTATTGGTCTTGAAAATATTTAGTGATTGTTTGGCATGAAATGTTGATTTGGAGTCTGCATGGACCTTATTTTCAACTTTTGCGTTTTGTTTAGCAATAAGTGGTTGTTTGTGATTGCTTATTATTCTTTTGCGTATGCTATGCTTAATCATAAGTAATTAAAAGCTTGCTTTAATAAGTACTTATAGAAATTGTGATCGGATTTGCTTATAGTGTAAAAAGCGCTTAATTTTTCCAAACACCCAAAACCAGCTACAGAGAAATAAAGTCACAATACTGATACAAGTACGTGTGTATATATTTGATGATATCAGGGTTAAGAATTCGTTTCCCGAAAAGTTTCGCAACAGACCTCTGAAGCATCAATACTGACAACATTTGGCACTTTGTGGTTTTGGAATTCATGGCTGTGTGGTTTAGGTATTCATATGAGTAACGAGTATTTTATAGGCAGTAATATTTGAACTAATCAAAAGCATGCTAATCTTTATCCAAACTAAGCACTCAACTAATTAAACCTCTACTCGAGCTGCATACACAAACATAAGTAAGCCACAAAGAACGAAAAGGTCAAACGACTTGTAAATTGATTTCTAGGCAAAGCCAATAGCGACATTTACAAATTGACATGCAAAGCCCACTATTTGAATTTACTAATCCACTAGCCCATTATTTCATTACCTAAGGTGTTCTGTGTAGATTTGGACTTTTGGAGTTAAAGATGAATAAACGATAGTGTTTTGGTTATTTATATCTTTAGGAACCTTTATCAGTTTAAAACTATAATTTTGATTTATCTCAAATTTGTTTTTCTTTGTAACCATAAACTTTTCACCAATAGTTGTGTAATATTACCCAACTTCCTTATTTATAAATAAATGAAGTATTTATCTAACGGATGACCTAAAGGCATTGTTGAACGTGACTATTAAAGAAAATTATGAGTTTATTTAATTTAAAGAATAGAGTTAGTTTTGGTAATTTAAAAGTTTAGGTAATACGTATTAAATGAAATCTTTAACATAAAGTTTAAGTTTAATAAGCGTAGTTTAACTGCTAGACAATCCCATAATGAAATATATTCAAGCATTTGTCAAACCGATCTTGCACCGTAGTGAATATGAGAATATCACGGTTGGACCTTTACATATGGGTGTGTTTGGTGAGGAGCTTTTAAGAGCATTTAAGAGCGGTGAGCATTGAGCGCCCTGTCTATTTTATGTTTACTTAAGTACTATAACATAAGTGACGTTAACTTTTTGTCTTAGATGTGGTAATAATTGACTATATAGTTGATTCAAGGTTTCATGTTAGAATTTACCCTTTATTATTTGTGTTTAGTTGCAAGGACTGAAGTGAAACAGATATGCACGGTAGATTTTATATGCCCTTAGTTTTTATACTTATAATTCTCATTTTCTTTTGGTAGGACCCTCCTACGCAACTACATGTTGATGCTACGAGTGACACTAGAATTGAAGTAGATTGGTGTGTGGAGTGTTTGTTGTGGCAAGGTATTTAGTACATTTGTTCTCATTGTTGTTTTATAAAATCACGTATCAGATTCATACTCTTTACAACAGTATGCATGTTTCATTAGTTTAGTATTCCTTCATACAATCTTTTGGTTATTAATGTATAATTTTCCAAGACATAAAAGTGTTTTGTTTTAGAGTGTAAAACATGATTCTTAATAATACAAATAGTAATGTTATTATCAATATGAATCATATTGTGCATAAAATTATACCCATAGTCTAGCATTTGATTCTGAATCCAGAGTACTTGTCCATAGCAACTAGCAGCAGCCACATATTCAGCTTCAGTAGAGGAGGTGGCAACCATAGTTTGCTCATTGCACTGCCATGATATCAATATGCACCCTAGGAACAGACAACCTCCTGTTGTTGATTTCCTATCTAAGCTTGCACCAGCATAGTCACTATCAGAATATGCCACCAGATCAAAGGGAGAATCTCTAGGATACCAAAGGCCCAATTTAGGTTGGCCTTTTAAGTACCTAAAAATCCTTTTTACAGCATGTAAGTGTGACACCTTTGGTGTAACTTAGAATCTAGCACATGCACATACTACAAACATAATGTCTGGTCTAGATGATGTAAGATACATCAATGATCCAATCATTGACCTGTAGAGGTGAACATCAATATCATCACCATCTGGATCCTTGAGCAAAGGCTTCTCTCTATCCATTGGGGTGCTAGCTGTCCTGACATCTATGAAACTAAACATCCTCAAAATGTCAGCAACATATTTATCTTGGCTGATAAATATCACATCAGACTTCTATTTCACTTGCAATCCTAAGAAGAAAGTGATCTCTCCCATAGAACTCATCTGAAACTTATCCTTCATTAGTTTCTCAAAAGCAGTACATAACTCCTTTTTTGTAGAGGCAAAGATAATGTCATCAACATAGATCTGTACAAGCAAAAGATCCCCTTTTTGCTTCTTGATAAATAATGTCTCATCTATCTTTCCTCTTTGAAACCCATTGTCCAACAGACAGTTGGCCAAAGTTTCATACCATGCTCTTGGAGCTTGATGCAAACCATAAAGTGCTTTCACCACCTTGTAGACCTTATCAGGATAATCAAGATCTTCAAACCCTAGAGGTTGACATACATATACCTCCTCTTCAATGGTTCCATAAAGGAAAGCGCTCTACACATCCATTTGATAGACCATGAATCCCATAAAGGAAGCATAAGCTAAGAACAGCCGTATTGTCTCAATTCTTGCTACAGGAGCAAAAACTTTATCATAGTTTATGCCTTCTTCTTGAGTATATCCCTGTGTAACAAGCCTTGCTTTGTTCCTAATAACAATACCTCTCTCATCTTTCTTGTTCCTAAAAATCCATTTTGTGCCAATAGCCCTCTTTCCTTTAGGCAAATCCACTAGTATCCAAACCTTTTGTAGCTTAAACTATAGAAGCTCTTCCTGTATTGCTTCTACCTAAGCTGAATCACTGAGTGCTTTGGCAATCCTGGTGGGTTCAATCTACGATAAGAAACAATAATACAAACAAGTATGAAGGTCTTCATGAGTTTTCCCTTCATAAACAGCACTAATAAAGCCTTGTTCATCAGCAGGCTTTGTCATTCTCCTTATTTGTACACCAGACAGCACACTTTTAATCACATTATTAAGTGAATGAACTTTATGGATTCTTGTATTATGAGTAATAGGAACTGTATAGGAACTAGAGATAGTGGTGAAATCAGCTTCATCATCAAAGAAATCATCATAGCTTGAACTAACAGTATTAACTGGTGGACTAATAGTATTAATATTTTCACTACCAATATTAATATTTGTACTGGCAGTATTCAAATTTAGCCCCGCAGTATTAACATTATTAGTACTGTTATTCTTTTCAGGCATCTCATAATCATCAACTTTACTGTCTTTACTTGGATTCTCATCATCCTTCTTTCCAGCATCACTAGAAGGTTGAGGTTCATCATTACTATCATTCTTTGAAGAAGAATCAAATAGTAATCCATCTTTCCATAGTGGCATCAAAATGTAGTCTTGGATAGATTCTATATCCTTGCTAGAATGACCTACACCAATACTATCTTGTGTACCTGCAAAATCATTAGAGTTTGTACCTGCAGCAACTGGTACATAATTCATTGATTTTGTAAGTACATCAATATCAAACAGCCATTTTGGTCCATTACCTACAATTATAAGTTTATCCTCTAAGAACCTAACATGTAAGTTTTCTTCTACCTTCCTTGTTCTAATGTTGTAAACCCTAAAAGCCTTACTACTTATTAAGTATCTAATAAAGAATCCTTTATCTGACTTTCCATCAAACTTGCCTAAAGGGTGTAAGGTATTAAGAATGGTAACATGACACCCAAATGGTCTCATGAAGCTTAGAGAAGGTTTTCTACCTCTAAAAAGTTCATAAGGGGTCTTGTTATGAGGCTTGACTACTAATACCCTATTTTCCACATAGCAAGGAGTATTAACTACTTCAGCCTAAAATGTAGTAGGTAACTTATAGTCAGCTAACATGGTTCTAGCATCCTCAATTAGTGTCATATTTCTTCTCTCAGCGACACCATTTTGCTGAGGAGTTCTAGCTACACTAAATTCCCTTCTAATACCTTTCAGTGCACAAAAGTCATTCAGAACACTTTTCTTGAACTCTGTCCTATTGTCACATCTGATTATCTTAACTTTCTTATCAACTAGGTTTTCTATCTCTGTTATAAACTTCTTAAGAATGCCTGTAGTCTCATCCTTGGTGGCTAAAAAGAAATCCTAAGAAAATCTGTTATAATCATCAGTGATAACTAGACAATTTTTCTTATTCATTAAGCTGCTCACAAAAGTTGGACCAAACAAGTCCATATGCAACATGAATAAAGGCTGAGTAATAGAGTTCTGAATCTTAGACTTACAAGAGGCTTTGTGTTGCTTTCCCTTAAGGCAAGCAACACATGTTTGTTCATTTTCAAAACGTTTTGAAGGTAAACCTCTTACAAGATTTTCCTTAACAAGTTTATTAATAGTTTTAAAGTATATATGACCTAGCCTCTTATGCCAAAGCATTGATTCATCAAGTGTGACCTTTGCAACAAGACAAGTTAAACACTCTTTAGGAACAATATTCTTCATATCAACACTGTACATATTGTTCTTTCTAGGAACATTAAGTAAAACCTAATTTTTATCTGCTAACTTAAAGTTAGGAGTACCTTTACCAGTAATCTTTCCTCCTTTAGCTCCTCCTCCAAAGGTAACATATCCTCCATCAAATTCCTTAAAGTCTGAGAGATAGGACATGTTCCATGTCTTGTGCCTTGAGCATCCACTGTTAACATAGCCTTGATCTAAATTTTGTGGATGACCCTGCACATAAAAATAAGGAAATTAGTTTCCTTTGGGGACCCAAGCCATCACTGACTTGGATCTGCCTTGTGCATTAATATAGTTATGTCTCTTGAAAGTAATTGATGCACTATTAAGTTTGGTAGGTCTCTAAACCCAACATGCTGAGGCCTTAACAGCATTAGCCTGATTTTCCCTGACAGCATTAACTACTGCTGAATTTGGCCTAACAGTATTAACTGCTTTTAGCCTAACAGTATTAACTTTTTAACTAAAATAGTTTTAGGGAATGATGTTCTTGTTTGATAGGGCCTCTTTACAGTTGATTATGTTGATTTAGAAAAACTTGACATTGGTCTAGCACTATAAACTGTATTTTTTGGATGAGCAGTATTAACAGGCCTAGCAGTATTAAGTGGCTTTAGGCTAGTTTTCATTAAAAATGCTCTGGGAGTCATGTTCCTGAAAGAGTTAGGGTGATTCCTTTTAGTAGAATAGTTATAATTCACCCTTGTATAATTATTCCTAGTTACCATCCTTTCCCTTTCATGCTAATTGCAGTAAGCCTGCACATGGTCAAAGCTTCCACAAACAAAACATGCTTTATTATACATCACAAAATCACTTCCTAGCTGTTGGGATTTAAGATTATTCCAGTTCCTTTGATTTCCCTTAGGACCTTGTGACCTATACATTTTAGCATACTTAACTAATTTCCTAACTGGTTTTTCTTATTGTTTTGGTCTAACAAACTCTAGCTTATTAGGAAAAACAAATTTCTCTTCTACCTTAACCTTTGACTCCAACTTCTCAACTGATGTGTTTTTAGGGATTTCCCTAACCTCACTAGAAGTATCTTCACTGGCCTTCTTACTAGTCTTAGGGCCATAGCCTTCAAACTCAGGCTGTTGGAACTACTCAAGACCAGAGTTAGACAAATCAAGCTTTGGGGGTGAAAATAACCCTGTAGGAGGAGGTGGAACCGCATTGTAACTTACAAACCCTAAACCCTTTCTACTTTTATCACGTATCTGTCAATTTTAGAAGCATTATCAAATTTGTCAATTTTAAGCTGATTGCTTTCTTTTTCTTGCTTAAGCTTTTCTAACTCACTTTTAAGCACACTTATTTCTGAGTCTTTATATGAGATATCTCTATTTAGAACACCAATTTGCTCACAAAAGAGAACCTCGTTCTTTTTGTAAAAGACCAGTTGCTCTTCTACAGATGCTAATCCTCTTTTATAAGTAGCTAAATTAAACTCAGATTTGTTGTACTCTACTCTTAAATCATCAAGTTGAGTTTTAAGAGTTTCAAAGCTTTTTAGACAGATTTTTGAACAAGTTTTGTTATTATATACCTCAGAGTCTGAAAAATCCATAAGAGCCACGTTGGTAGAGACTTCCTCTTCTGCTATGTAGCTCCAGTCAAAACCAGCTCCATCAATAGCTAGCATAGCTTTAGAAGAAGTTTCTTCCACATTGATAGCCCTTCTAGAGTTGTCTTGATTCTTGCTCCTGGTTTCTTGGTTGTTCCTATGTCCTCTGCACTCCCTAGCAATGTGTCCCATCTTGTGACAATTAAAACACTCTACCTTGGACTTGTCATATCCAGCTCCAGCTGTGTCACTTCCATTGATAGTGATCTTCTTACCAGTTTTTTTGGAAAAACCTTCTTGTCCTCATACTCAGCAATGCCAGCTGCCACTTCAAATCTATTTCTTCTAAGTCATCTTCATGGATTTATTCAAGGTCCTCATGAACAAGTTGAGACCCATTTGGTTGATTGGCCAAAAATGCATAAATAGTGGCATGACTTAAGTTAGCAGTACTAACTAAAGTACTAGCAGTGCTAAATTGAGTGCTAGCAGTACTACCTTGAATGTTAGCAGTACTAACTCCATAAGCAGTATTAACTTCATTAGTACTGCTAAGAGATGATACAAAAGCCATGTTCTGATAATTCGAGCTTGAGCTTGAGATTGTAGTCCTTTTAACCTTTTGTTCAACAATCTTGAAATTGTTGTAGAGATCATCAAAGATCATTGTGTCTAGATCTGGTTTATTTCTCCAGACCACAACATGAGTATTCCATTCAAAAGGCAGACTTCTCAAGAATTTCAAATTAAGATCTTCTTGTGAAATAGTTTCACCCAAGATAGCCAGCTGACTGACAATCTTCTTAAGCCTGTTAAAAATAGAGTCAAGAGACTCTGTGCTTGGAGCACTAAAGTTTTCATACATTTGCCTCAAAAGAGTCTTCTAACTCTTTTTTGTGGCATCATTACCACCTAATCTTGTTGTGATGGCAGCAAACAAAGTCTTACCATCCTTGTACTCGTTGAATGTCAATTGATGTTCATTGGGCAGAGCCATCAGTAACATACTTCTTGCCTTTACATCATTCTTCCTTTGAGTCTTTTCATCATTTGTGACAGGACCTGGTATTTTTGAAGTGGAAGTACCATCAGTATTTGTTGTTGTTTGAACAAGAGGTTTGAATGAGTTTCCATTCTCTATGACATCCCATAGAGCATAGTCTTGAACTTGAATGTATTGCTCAATCCTAAGCCTCTAGATATCATATTCACCTTGTTTGAGAAGAGGCGGTTTTGCTGTAGTAGTTGTTTGTGCAGTTTCTAGATCCATCTTTTATTTGTGAGAAAAGAGTTTTTCTAGTTTGTTTCTTCTAGATCAAAGTTTGAGAACATAAGGCTCTGATACCACTTGTGGGACTTAAACTAGGATCGATTTGTAACATTGTAAATGATTATGTTACCTTGGATAAATCCAAAATAACAATGGTAGAAACTTTGTGTGTATATATTAAAGAGTATGCAGAATCTACTCTTCAATACCTAGAAGAATTATGAATGTAACAGTGAATAATTAAACAATAAACTTTGAATGAACAATGAAATAACCAAAAAGCTTCAATATTATTATGATGAATAATACGAGTACTCTATCTAGTACTAGAGTTTACAACCTTGAAGCTATGAATACTATAAAAGACTGATCATCAAAACCATAACCTAGGATCTCCTTTTATACACCAAGGAGTCCTTTACAAGATAATATCAGATCTTCTAAAACATTAACCTTATACATATCTTCTAAGATTTAGGTTTATTTGGATACAAAGTTTTTTGTGGATACCAGGGGACCAATCTCCACCATTCATCTTCATCTTAATCTAATGGATAAGATTAAACCAAAAATTATTTTCAACCTTTTTTTTCAAATCTTAATATCTCTCAAACCGTTAATCGTCAAGCGAAAAAAAATATACCATCACGATAAGCATTTAATTATCTTTCTATAGATATCCACTTTGATATACTTTCGACAAAAAAAAATTCCGTTTTTTTCACATTTTTTTCGACTTTTTCTCATTGAAACTTGCATGAGAATCATATATGATATTTAGATTTACTGTTAAATCATATATGATGTTAGTGTTAAATCATATATGATTGTGTTATGTCATATATGATATTAGTGTTATGTCATATATGATATTTAATTTTAGTGTTAAATCATATATGATATTAGTGTTATATCATATATGATTTTTAATGCAAATTTCAACAACGGAAAAAAAACGAGAAAACAACGTGAAAAACGGAAAAAACGAAAAAAAAACTTTTTCTCGAAAAAACGTGAAAAACGAAAAAAAAAGGTGAAAAAAGGTGAAAAATCTGAAAAAATCTGAAAAAAACGTGGAAAAAAGATGAAAAAGACGTGAAAAAAACGTAAATTTTTTTTTGTCGAAAGTATATCAAAGTGGATATCTATTGAAAGATAATTAAATGCTCGTCGTGATGGTATATTTTTTTTTACTTAACGATTAACGGTTTAGGAGATATTTAAATTTTAAAAAATTGGTGAAATAATTAAATGCTTTTAATCACAACCATTGATTTTTTTTTAGATGAATGATGTGGATGAGTCCCCTAGTATCCAACTTTTTTTTGGTATTCAATATAACTCTCCTCATCTTCTAACTATATAAGATATAAACTAAATATCTTCTATACATATCTCTCCACACGTCTTTATTTTCATGCAGTCTTTATCTTCTTATGGCGGTCTTAAAACTTTAGCAGTACTAAGTTAATACTTGCAGTACTAACTTTTACTCTAGCAGTACTAACTAGTTAGTATTGTTAGTTATAATCTGAGCAGTACAAACTTCTTGGCTTGGCAGTACTAAGTTTGACCAGTAGTATAAACTTTTGTAGAAGCCCTTAATTCCCAACAATAAGGTTCGGGGAGACTCATCAAGACTTCGATCTTGTAGATACCATTACCGACTACGTTGTAGTTTCCTTACCTTGCATTCTATTTAGGAAGCCACAAATGGTCTAGGGTTTGAATGGTTTTTAACCATTCTTTAATCTTTTCCAGCGATAAAATACAAAATCTTTAAGTTTTGAAAACATGTTGAATCGTCAATTTTTAAAAAGGTAACACTATTTATACATTAGATGTATAGAAAATAAGTGATACCATAATAAATAACTTAATTAAGTAAAGTATTTATTAAAATATATGATATGAAGATGTATGCATGCTTCTTCGTACATATTTGCCACGTCAAATATTATACCCTTTAAATAAGTTGTTGCCATCTAATTTGTAAGAACACTTGTAGATGCTTTTTACTATGCATGAGACGTATATAGATTGTAATCCCAATGTGATTATACACATTTTCGTGAGATGTTAGTGTTACATAATCACATTTTTTGATTAGACGACTTAATCGGTTTAGCGGCGAGACCTTAAACTCGAGGCATAGATGTGATGAAACATGCTTACTAGTATATTAATGTAATAAAGTAAGCCCCATAAGGTTCTAGGAATTGCACCGGTGGAAATTATTGATCGTCAATTACCTTTTGAATACACCATTGCTAGCAGATCAACTGATGTGATGGTAGTATGTCAAGTAGGATCCGAGCTTTTAGAAAATTAATTGTTTAAAATGTTTAAACATGGGTAGTTAATTTTCTCTAAGGAATATTAACGAAAATACTAAAAATTGAATTTTGCGATTCTATTAAAAGTATTAATGCAACGATAAACCGTAAACAAAGGTTTGTTTCTTTCTTGAAGAAGTTAAACCGAGACTCCTTTCTTTGTAAGGAACATGGAGACTCATTCCTATCATCTTTCTCGCTCCGGAAAGTTAATAATAGGAATGTAGGAATGTCCTAATGTAATCAAACTCATAGAATACTTAAATGTTAACTAGATTGCATGACCTATATTTTCATATAGATTTCATCACCCTCATTCGGTGGTGAGTAGTTTGAAACATATAAGACATTCGGATAACTAGAGAATATGTTCTTAAAGCTATCAAATGTTAACATCTTAATGTAAGATGCTTTATGAGTTCTTGATTGGGAAATACCAATACTACCGCAAAAGTGGTAAAGGCAAACTAGGATAATGTATCTAGTTGTTTATCTTAATCGAAATTAAGGAGGAAATTGCATGCCCAATTTTCAAGTTAATAAATAGCATTGATGGATAGTCCCTCATCTACATAGTAGAAAATTTTGAAATCCAAGTACATTGCTACTAATTAAGATTTCAAAGAAAGTTGGAAAATAAATATATCACTATTTGTTTTCACTGGTCATGGAACACTTACAATGTTGTCAAATCTAGTAGGAGCATCATGATTTATTTTAGAACAAGACATTAATGTAATGTTGTCTAATTCAGTAGGAGCTACAAGGTTTATTATCTTGTTAGTAACCTAGAGACTCATGGTTTAAGGATAGTCGTTCATTATTTCTTATTAAACAAAGGGGTTCTATAGCTACTTGTAACGCTAATATACGTGACACTATCAAATTGTCTACATAAACAAACGAACGTCGTGTTGTTTGACTACATGTATGATGTTGTGCCATGCAGAAGTGGGAGAAATCTTTATTATGTGCAAGGTACAACACATGACAAAAACAATATGATTAAAGGTAATATGATTAAAGGTTCTCTTAACCATAAGGTAAGAAACATATGTTAAGATATGAAATAAAGACTACTTCAAGTAAAATGTTCATCGGTCTATGCTTTTCCTTAAATTCTGTTGTTGGTCCGGTTTGGTCTTACAAAAACCCGGCGATTATGCTTTGTTGGACTAGACAGGACCGAAGACCAAACTGGACCGAACCATTTAGGTCCGATCCTCGATCCGGCATTTTGGACAAATACGATTTCGGTCGAGTCCGGTCTTGGTTGGTCCGGTCTGATTTTTAGACCGTAATCACACTTATGTATAACAGTGAAAAATCATTTACATCATTTTTATTGTTGTAGTGTAGTATCATTTGATCACATCTCGCCCCTTCGAAAAACAAAGAGTGAATAAGAAACAGAAAAAGTGAAGCACAAGATCTTATCTGACAACTCGTAAGAAAATTTTGATTCTCGTTGCGTTAAGTAAAAGTCATGTACTGCAAGTTTGCAAGTTTATCGTTAATTTCAACGAGAAGTCATTTTATGATCGTCATGCATTACTTTTTTCATGGAAAGTTTAATTTGCACGCGGATATCACCGTTATTACGCTGTGTCTAAAAGGATACTTTAGAACGGGTAACGATAAAAAAAATATTAAAAAAAACCATACTTATTTCACATTTGTGAACAAGACCAATTACTTGTAGCACTTTATAAAACCGCCTACATCCAAATTAATAACAATGACAACTTTTAAATTGAATTCATCAAGATAAAATAAACCATAGGTATATAAATACATTCAAACTCCAACATCAGATATATGCATATGGATACGTATAAAAACCAATATACAATAATGGCAAAACATTCATCATTCCAACCCCTTACACACTACCCTACCCACCTTCTCTCCTTGAAAACTCTTATCACATATTACGTTTCAAAATAACTGATACAATTTCAAATGGAGAGAATAGGCATAGTATAAATTCCCTAAATAGTCTTATGAAAGGAAAAATGATGACTACAGTATTAGAATTATTGCTATGGCTCAATAGTAGTATAGGGCCATTCCTCATGCAACATTTCAGTAACTAAGCAAAGACTTTGAGTATAAGTAGAAACTTTGCATGCACTCTTTTAGGCACCACTAAAATTTTTAAAACAAGAAGTAATCTATTCGGTTCGAATTTGGGTTTCATTGGGGTGCAAGAGCTAAGTGGACGTCGGCTTAAAAGGAGTAGCAGCCAAGAGTAGTTCGAGCACCTTACCAACATCTTTTCTTTCTCACCGTCGTTTGGCAAACCTGGACCTCGGTAAGTCGACTTCATAGTTAATGCCTATCATTAGTAGAATATTTACTTCGTAGTTTAACAAACCCCTGCTTGTGTGTGTGACAAGTGCACAACACACATGGTTCAACCCATGCGTAGTCACTATGTTCATGCGTGAGCTAAACCCCTCAACACCACATGCATGGAATATCGATATGTAGATAAATTAACGTAACCCACGTCGTTCATGAGAACTAGTAATGAACCAAAGGAAATTACAACAACCTTAAACATGTACGTAACATACAATGTTGGCTCACAAGGGACTAATAAACATTGGGATTTCTCGTGAATCATTGTAAAACATATTAGGTTGTGACCTCGATATGTATAGTGGGCGTCAAGACGAACTATGGCCAGCCATATGCTCACTGTTGGTGCGTCACAAACCCTAAATAAACCAAACAAAGGTGTGTTCGTTAGTTGTATTGAAACCTCCTAAATACCCGACACCACGAGACGTACCTTACTTGGACTCAAACATGACGCAGTGGGGCTGCTGCCACTGTGAAACCGTGGGTTTCACAGTGAGCTGCTGCCGCTGCATGGCCTTTTAGCTGCGAAAGACACCACCACATTTGTAGTTTCGACCTTTACTTATTTCGTGACTAACCCTATAGAAGTAGAATCATGCGAATTAACCAGAAGGAAACCTAGATATAAATAAATATGGGAGCGTGGGTGAAAGAAAAAGATACCACAACAGTGGTTCTGAGTCCACTGCTTGGGTCAACATAAAGATCAGAAAAGGAAGGGAAATAATAAGCCATGTGGGTATTATAATATAAAGATATATATGGGATATTTTAGCAACTTTCATGAAAGTTACTTGTAAATCCTTAGACTTAAAAGAAGTATGGGAACATACATATGGTACGAGCTTCAGGTAGCAAAATCCGAAAGAGTTGAGAAATTCTTTATCGAGCAAAATGATTATTTCGATGATTAGAAAATTTTAAATGACACTTTTTGATTGACTTAGAAGTGGGTAACAACGAAACCAAGTCTTAAACGGGTAAATAAATTTAACACGTTTTATAAAACTTATTTAACGCTAAAGACTTTTTAAAGCTTATTCGGGTTTTAAACATGAAAAGCTATAAGAGTAAAAGAATTTAAATTATAAAGGTTGCATATGTTATATATTATTATTTGGCAGGTCAAGGGATTAAAAATATTTTCGATAAGAAATTTAAACGAGTCGAGCGAACCGCATATAAATCTGATAATTACACAAATTAATTAACGTCTGCGATGTAAATAAATAAACGCGATAAGAAGGATACATAAAGTTAGTAACTTACAAGTAATGTTTATATTTTCCTTAGATATAAATCACATGGACTTGTAAATATACGTTCAACGCATAAAAATATAAATCCCTGTATAGGTACTTCTAATTGGAAACATAAAACGATACCACATAAACGACCATGCCTTTTTGATCATTTGCATAATTCATTATATACATTAAGTTCAGAATATAAACTCAGGATTCTCATAATTACTTAGGTGTTTGACTGAGTCGCTATTTGACGTACATTGATCCATTATCAATTCCAGATAATTGATCGACAAGGTAAGTTTTCATCGCCCCTACTCTACTGTTTTAAATCATCTTTTCGGGTGAGAACATTGCTTATTTCAAACGTGTGAATACAAGTACGATTACTCATTACTGATTGGTCTAAGTCCCGAATTAACCTAATTTGCTATCTGCCCGATTTATCATAAACCGTTAATTCTTGTAAGCGTGAATGTTATGGATAGATCTATCGGGAGTGACATCCCTGTTTGTCTTGGACTAACATTAGTCAAGCAAACACAGTTTCATTTGAGTCAGACTACAGGTGTCCTGGGTTAGACACCTGCAAGGGCATTCATTTATTGTTAGTATATGTTAATGTTTCGGTGTCATGAGCTTAGACAATAGTAATGCAATTTATATGACTTTGTATCTGTTATATTGTCATATGCGGGAGAAATCTTGTGATTCATAAACCCTACATTTTCTGCTTAAACAAACCTATGAACTCACCAAATTTATGTTGACACTTTAGTAATGTTTTCCCAGGTATTAAGAACGAAGATGCTATATGAAGTCTCATGCATTGCTATTATTTTCCCGTTATCTGAAGATCACTTGTACTATTTAAAACAATGTTGTATTGTCTATTTTATGCTTCCGCTAAATGTTTAAATAAATTTATTATTTTCTAATTCAAGTGATCCATTTTCTTAAAACGTCTCATATAGAGGTCGTTCTGTATTGCTTAGAAGTATGATAATCATGAAGTCACACTCCCTCAGTTGCCATTATACTCTGATATTTTGGAGGTGTGACAGATTGGTAACAGAGCCCTAAGCTATAGAGAACTAGGTTGCATTAGGTAGCACTAGACTGTAACTACTTATCTGCTTAACATGCTTATTATGCCTCTATTGTCTGTCATTGCTGGTTTCTCAATATGGGGTACATAGGAATCAACAATCAAAGGAGTACATATATATTAAAATGGGATACATGTGACATAGACATATATGAGATACATATACTTAATATGGGTTACATGTGTATTAAACATATACGTATACTTAATATGGGTTACATGTGCATTAAACAGGCTTAACTACGCGTATTTTGAAATATACCTATATCTTTATTTGATATTTTCTTGTCTCAGCAACATGTCGAACTCGGATGAATTGAGACACATCAATAACACTACACTGGTACCTCCCAGACTCCCCGACACACTCCCCCAGGTGTATCACATGAGACGTCCCACTATAGGATTACTTATTTTGTTGTATGTATCACCATTCTCCCTAACTATCAAATGTACCGCTCGTATATCCTTTCTACCCACCATTGAGCCAGATCTTGCCGAACGTGCCAGAATTTTCGCTGTTAACCTTGATGATTATCAACTTGATCCTGTTACTCCACCACCCTCACCTTCAACCCCATTCACGATGGCTGCTTATCAACGGATGATTAATGAAACGGACCCTACCCAGAGAGAACAAGCTCTAACTGCTTACGGGACGGAATCTGGTCAGAATTCGGTGCTTGTACCTGAGACAGCCTTGACCGTATGTACGACGTACCTTAGAGGACAGTTGCATACCATTCTCAAAGACATGGACCATTACCCAAATTCCTGTTTAGAGGAGTTAGAAGCCTTCATGACATTGTGGAATGTAAAGCTCCGAGTTGAGGAATGTTCGTTGTAGGCGCTATCTATGATCGGTAGACAAATTGATTACTCAACTTAGGCAAATGTGTGAGGATGCGGAGGATCGTGCTAGTAATGCTCAGGAGGAAGCACGATAGAAGAGGAAGGAGGCACTTGAGGAAGTGATTCAGCGAATCTATCATAACAACAACTAGTTTTATTTTTGTCTTTTGTATAACCACTAAGCTATGGGTTTGTCACGGTTAGTGAACTCTTGTATTCCCGTACTCTTTGAAATAAACATCGTGTTTGCGAATAATAACAGTATTGATTTCAAAAGACATGCCCATTTGTAGTAACATGAATATCCTTACGCATATAACTTTCATGCATGTCATAACTGTCATTTTCATTGTCCCTCTTATAGAAAATGGCACCCGGACGACGCCCAACTGTCAACCGGAACCCTCCAGTCAACCGTTCGACCAATCGAAACAATGTGGATATCAACAGTGGCATTGACACTCAGATGCTCAACCAGCTCATTGCCACAAGAGTTGCTGAAGCACTCGCAGCTGCCGCTGTGACTCATGCTGCAAGCACTCAAGAAGAGAACAACCTAGGATCCAACTCTTCCCAGAACAAAACATGCAACTACAAGGAATTCCGTTCAGTTATGCATGAAAACTTTCGTGGTACTGAAGGTGCTGTAGGCTTAACCCGATGGTTTGAGAAACTAGAGTCTCAATTTGGGATTAGCAATGTTGCAGAAGGTGACAGAGTTAAGTTTGCTTCTAGCACACTGCTAGATGGTGCTTTAACTTGGTGGAACGTGTATGTTCGTTCCGTTACTCTCGATACCGCTCATGCAACACCTTGGAGTGACTTCAAAGCCATGTTCATTCGGAAGTATTGCCCCAGGAATGAAATCAAGCAAATGGAAAATGAATTGTGGAACTTAAAAGTAAAGGGTACAAACCTTACTGCCTACAATCAACGTTTCCAAGAACTCATCCTCTTATGCCCTGAAATGGTACCCAACGCCGACCGGTTGTTGGAACGTTACATCGAAGGTCTACCTTTGAGCATCAAGGGTAACGTAACATCATCCAAACCAGTAGACTTGCATGAAGCAATTGACATGGCTCAAGGTTTGATGTACCAAGTGGTCCAAGAGTTAGGAGAAAACTCGGGCGACAAACGGAAATGGAACGGAAACCACTACAACCACAACCCCAACAACACTAGCAACCTCAACCCGAACAAACGCCCAGAGACAGCAAGGGTGTTTACAGCTGGGCAAGGTTCTTATGCTGGCAAGTTACCTCACTGCGGAAAGTGTGGACGACACCACACTGACGCATGCCCTCCTGCTTGTTACAACTGTGGAAAGGCAGGACATAAGGCCAAAGACTGCCGAGCTCCACCTTCAGCCTTGCAAAAAAATGAAAAAAAAAAAAAAAAAAAAAACAATAAAATAAACAAAAAAAAAAAAATCAAAAAAAAAAAATAAAAAAAACCAAAGAGGAACCTCCGAAGACAAGGGGACAGGACAGTGATGTTACTTGTTTTGGATGTGGTAAGAAGGGACATTACAAGAACAAGTGTCCGAACAATGGAAGTCAAGGCGGTGGAAACCAAATTCAAGGCAACCAACAAAATCCTTAGAACAATCAAAGGCAAAATCAAGGAAACCCTAAAGGAAATAACCAAGCATCAACCAGCACTCAAGGAGGACGCAGAGCACCTGGCAGAGTATACAACCTATGTGTTGAGGCTGCTGTGAAAGATAACAATGTGGTGAATGGGTAAACGATTCCTGATGATAATGTTTAGCTAGTGTGCTATTTGATACTGTCGGATAGAACTATTTGTTCATATGCTTTCAGTAAATATATAGACATCCATCCTACCACCCTAGACACTAATTATGGTGTAGAGTTAGCTGATGGAAAGTCGCTAACCACAACGACTATTTTAAGAGGGTGTACTTTTAACTTACAAAATCACCTGTTCAAAATTGACTTACTCCCTATAGAACTAGAAAGTTTTGACGTCACATCGTTAATAGATTGATGGCTTGAAGCATCGCGCAGAATTGTTTGTGTTTATGAGACAGTACAATTTGTGTTCCTAGGAAAAATATGCAAATCATACAAGCAAAGAAGCGAGTTAAAACAAATCGAATTAGAAAGTCATACTCGAGCATCAGGACCGCAGAATACATCGACCCAATTATGTCAAGTGTTCTTATTTCAATAACAAAGAGGAATGAAACCGAAATCCAGAGAGGCGAATTAAAGATGTACCTGTTGTCAGAGACTTTCCAGAAGTATTTCTGAAGAATTGCCTGGATTACCCCCGATATCCAGGTGGAAATTCACATCGAGCTGATACCCAGAGCTGCACCTATTGCACGTGCACCCTATCGTCTTGCACCTGCAGAGATGAAAGAACTAGCCGAGCAGCTAAAAGAACTTTCTGACAAAGGTTTTATAAGACCAAGTTCCTCTCCGTGGGGAGCACCGATCTTATTTGTCAAAAAGAAAGATGGATCCTTCTGAATGTGTATCGGTTATCATGAGTTGAACAAACTTACAGTGAAAAATCATTACCCCCTTACCAAGGATCGATGACTTATTCGATCGGTTACAAGGATCTAGCATCTACTCAAAAAATGACTTAAGGTGAGGTTATCATCAGTTAAGGGTAGAGAAATGATAGTCCCAAGACTGCTTCAAACACGATACGGACACATGGATTCCGAGTTATGCCTTTTGTTGAGACCAACGCACCTGCGGTGTTCATGGATCTCATGAACCGTGTGTGCAAGCCATACTTGGATAAGTTTGTGATTGTGTTCATCGACGACATTCTCATATACTCCCACAACGAGAAAGAACACGAGGAACACCTGAAAACTATTCTGGAGTTGCTGAAGAAGGAAGAACTGTATGCCAAGTTTTCTAAGTGTGAATTTTGGATCAATACGGTAAAATTCCTTGGTCACGTGATTGATAGCAGTGGTATACACGTGGACCCAGCTAAGATTGAGACTGTTAAGAATTGGGCATCTCCAACCACACCTTCGGAGATTCGCCAGTTCTTGGGTCTTGCAGGCTACTATAGGAGATTCATCGAAGGATTTTCTAAAATAGCTAAACCTATGACGGAGCTAACACAGAAGGATAGAAAGTTTGATTGGGGTGAAGAGCAAGAGGCGGCTTTTCAATTGCTAAAACAGAAACTATGTGCTGCACCCATTCTAGCACTACCGGAAGGCAGTGATGATTTTGTGGTGTACTGTGATGCATCCATAAGAGGGTTAGGTGCGGTACTAATGCAGAGAATGAAGGTGATTGCATACGCTTCCAGACAACTAAAGATCCACGAGAAAAACTACACCACTCATGATCTAGAATTAGGAGCAGTAGTGTTCGCCCTGAAGATCTGGAGACACTATTTATAATTGGCAACGAAGTGTGTAATGGTTCACCACGACCCAGAAGATCTACAACATAATCCTAGATCACAAGGAACCTCAATAGAGGCACATACCGATGGATAGAGCTCCTAAGAGTGATTACGTTTGTGAAATTCGTATCACCCGGGAAAGCAAAAATGTAGTAGCAGATGCCTTGAGACGAAAGGAAAGCATCGAACCAGTGCGAGTAAGAGCCTTCGTTATGTACAATGGCTTGGCACCTTCCAGTCACGAATCCTTGAAGGCTCAGAGAAAGCTGTCAATATCAAAACATTAAAGCAAAGACATCAGTGGCAGCTAAAGAAGTTAGAAGTCCGCGCTGATGGAACATTGTGTTTGGATAATAGGAGTTGGTTACCATGTTACGGTGACATGAGATCTTTGATTATGCACGAATTACATAAGTCAAAGTATTCTATTCATCCAGGAGCTGACAAAATGTACCATGACCTGAAGATGTTCTCAATTGATGGCCAAACATGAAGGCTGACATCGCCACATATGTCAGCAAATGCCTGACTTGTGCTAAGGTTAAGGCTGAACATCAGAGGCCCTCTGGTTTATTGGTCCAACCCGATATACCAGAATGGAAGTGGGAGAAGATAACAATGGATTTCATCACTAAACTACCCAAAACGACAGTAGGATACGATTCGATTTGGGTCATTGTTGATTGTCTTACTAAGTCTGCGTACTTTTTACCAATGAAGGAGACGGATTCAACAGAGAAATTGACGAGCCTATACATGAAGGAGATAGTACAAACATGGTATACCGGTAGCATCAACTATGACCGTGATAGCCATTTCACTTCGAGAGTTTGGCAATCTTTGCATAAAGCATTGGGTACGCAGTTGAACCTGAGTACTGCTTATCATCCTCAAGACCGATGGTCCAAAGTGAGAGGACCAGTCAACATTAAGGACATCTAAGATCTGCGTGATTGACTTTTTCAGAAATGGTTTGGGATAGCATTTTATCCCTAGTAGAATTTTGTACAATAATATATATCACACGAGCATTTAAAGCGCAACCCCGTTGAAAGCACTTTACGGTAGGAAGTGTCGTTTGCCCGTTTGTTGGGTTGAAGTTAGAGAAGCACAACTTACCGGACGCAGAGATTATTCATGAGACGACTACGGAAAGGAAGATTTCAAGCTTAGGATCGCATGCAAGCTGCCACTTGATGATAAGAGAGCTATGCTGACAAGAGGCGTAGACACCTTGAATTTGAAGTTGGAGACAAGGTTATGCTCAAGGTGGCACCTTGGAAGGGTGTAATGCGATTTGGAAAATGTGGGAAGTTAAACCCTCGTTATATTGGACCCTTTCAATCAATGAAAGGATTGTCAGATAGCGTACCCGACTGGAGTTTGTCCTGTGACAATAATAATGTGTTTCACGTTTGTAACCTAAAAGTGTTTGTCCGATGACACCTCGTTATTCCTCCCCCCCTCCCCTGGAGGAGATCTAACTCAATGACAAACTCAACTTCGTTGAAGAACCCGTAGAGATAATGGACCGTGAGGTCAATAAACTCAAACGAAGCCGCATACCTAACATTAAAGTTCATTGGAACACACGTAGAGGCCCATAGTACACTTGGGAACGCGAGGACCAATTCAGGGAGAAGTACCCTCACTTATTAACTAATCCACGATCTACCACAACGTCTTGATTTCGGGACGAAATCGCATAACATGGGGCGGATGTAGCACCTTGGAAAAATTTAGGACTTCTTGTTGCTTTATGTATCGCAAGTAATTGCATATTTACCGTTATGTTTCCAATAAAATAAATTTTTACTTTTCAAGCGACATACAACATTTTGCACTATTTAAGAGATATAATAACGCGTGTAAATCATCGTTTTGTTTACGGATCAAAAAGGGGCACTTTAGAAAATGCGTAACAATAAAAAAATTGTATTTTATTTTTACGCCACGCGAAACAAAGTTACACGATTATATTATTTTGTAAACCCGTCTATACCTCAATAAATAAAACCATGAATGGGCTAATATTTATATATTACCAAGTAAACAATATAACGTAGAATGTTCCATGTCCTCACAACGCAAATATGCAAATCACTTATCAAAGTCAAATCAGTTAGAAAATTCAAAATAAGCAAACCTACACCTACATTTCATTTCTTACATCTCATGTCCCACACACCTTACATTCACAAGCTACGTCGTGTTTCACTTTCATTTCAATTACTATTCAACAAATAGTATATATTCTCTAATAGTATTAGAAAAGAAACAATGATAACAAATAGTAACATACATCAACAGTATATGTAAATAATTTCATTCACATGCAAAGCTTCAGGAACCGAGTGAATATTTCAAGTATAAATAGGGCCATGCATACACACTCTTAACATAACTAAATTTTAAAAGTAAGGAGTAAACAATAAGGCTCGGGTCTAGGATTCGCAAGTCTAGAGACGTCGGGTTTCGAGAGAAGTAGTGATCAAGAGTGAATCGAGCCCTCAGCACCATCATTTTTCTCGTCGTCTAGCAAACGTGTGAACCCTTGTAAGTCATTCTCGTAGTTTAACATTTATCTGTCATTCACCATGTGGTTTAATGAGACCTCGGTGTCGCATGACCTATACACGACATAAAACCCACACGGGGTTAATATGTGCGTACGCATGCAAGGGCTGGGGCGTGACATGCATGAAATAGCAACATGTAGTAGACCTTGTAAATGCCATATCATACATAATAATAAATAACGAAACCAGGAAAATTTCATTAACCTTAAAACGCGTATAAGACTTGCTACGATTGGCTCGCTAGGGATTAGCATGCACTAGACTTACGCATAAAAAGTCGTAGAGTTCCTTATATGGTGACCATGACCTATAGCATGAACGATACCAAGTGACCCAAGACGAATAACAGCGAGGCTTTTGCTCGCTGTTGGTGCGTCACCGGCTCCGTAAAAAGCGAACCCATCGTACTCGTTGGTTGTACTAAGACCCCGCTATACATGACAGTTAGTTGCTACTCGAGACGCACCTTCAATGCATGCTAACAGCCACCACAGGCCATTGCCTTGACGTGACTGTTGCGCTGCAAAGAGAAAGGACCACAATAGCCACTGTTGCGTCTGTCCAGATGCATAAAAATCGCCCTTGTGTCTCGAGATTTAGCCTTCGCATTACTAGCTATGCAGGTTGTAATCATGCGAAATAGATAGGAAACTAGTATATATGCGTTGTGAATATTGTGGCAGAAGATAAGGAAACAAAAACAGTGAGTATAACAACTCAATGTTGTAGCGTCAGTTGGGCAGCAAAAGGGAAAAAGGAAAAAGAAATAAAACATGTACTTTATATATGGTGAAAAAGAAAACACCACAACAGTGGTATTAACCCACTGTTGGGACACACGACAGGAAAACAGAAATGGAAGAAGGGTAGGCCATGAGGGTTGTTAGTATTGTATAAGAATAATGAAGGTACCTACTACCACTCGCATGTATTTTACCATTAAACAAATTAGATGAAAGGGAGTGTTAACATGCGTGTATCGAGTCCTCTAGTCATTTTATGTCAAGGGTTCAAGCGAGCTAGTGAGCTCGTTAGCAAGGAAAAGTAGAAAATGAATAAGTTACGATTTTTTCATTAAAACTAGAAATAATAACAACACGAAGAAGTCATAAACCAGTAATAAACAAAGATAACACCCTTTATATAAAACCCTTGCACTATAATAAGTTAACGCTTATTTCGTAAAAACATAAAATAAAACGAAAGCGTAGAAAACTAAAATATAAAATAAAAATTCGATAAAGACACTATAATTAAATATTAGAAGCTACATGGAAACTTAAGGTTTTAGCGTAAATATATAAAATACTTTATGACCCCCCTTTAAATAGAACGAATCAACGAAACCGTGATAAATAAAAACTGATAATTATATGAGTAAATTATCGACTACAGTGTAAATAAATATACTTGGTATCTAGCAAATGATGCCTACATTTTTCCTGATATAGAAAATTTGTTACGACGCATGATAGTATAAATTCCTATATAGGTGCTGAAGATTGTAAAGTCATCCCTAACGCCAACAGTTTAAATAACATGTTGAAAACCTAAAACGCTGCCTCATAAATGACCATGCCTTTTGACCATTTTTATAAATCATTTCATATATTAAGTCTTAGAATGAACACTCAGATTTGTTGTAATTACTTAGGTGTTGACTGATCACTATTTGACGTGCCTTAATCCATTACCAATCTCAGACGATTAACCGACAAGGTGAGTTTTCATAGCCCCTACTCTACTGTTTTAAATCATCTTTTGGTGTGAGAACATTGCTTATTTCAAACATGTGAAGACAAGTACAATTACTCAGTATTGATTGGTCTAAGTCCCGAATTAACCCAGAGCTGCTTCGGCCTCGAGTTATCATGACCGTTTAATACTTGTAACGCGAATGTATGGAAGATCCTATCGGGAGTAGACCAATCCCTGTTTGTCTTGGACTGACATTAGTCAAGCAAACACAGTTTTTCATTTGAGTCAGATAACGGGTGTCCCGGGTTAGACACCTGCAAGGGCATTCATTCATTGTTGAAATGTTAACGCTTTCGGTGTCATACTTAGACATAGTAATGCAATTTATATGACTTTGTATCTGTTATATTGTCATATGTGGATGAAATCTTGTGATTCACAAACACTACATTTTTCTGCTTAAACAAACCTATGAACTCACCAACTTTATGTTGATATTTTAGCAATGTTTTTTCAGGTATTAAGAACGAAGATGCTATATGAAGTCTCATGCATTGCAGTCATTTTCCCGTATTCGTGCCGATCACTTGTACTAATTAAAACAATGTTGTAATTGTTCTATTTATGCTTCTGCTGAATGTTTAAACAATTTATTATTTCCTAATTCAAGTGATCTGTTTTCTTAAAACGTCTCATATAAAGTCGTTTGTATTGCTTAAAGTATGATAACCATGAAGTCACAAGCCCTGGCTACCATATTCTCCTGATATTTTAGGGTGTTATGATCAAACCAGGTAAAAACACAAGGATTTTATAGTGGGGGGATCGGGTAACGAGCTCCTCATCGCCCATAACTCCACTCCCCGAACACCAAACTCGAGAGTTTTCTTCACCATGTCAACAAGCTCCCTTTAGGCGGAGAAAACCGTACACAACTAAGCTTACATCGATTTTCAACACTAAGGCCTAATGTTTGAGTCTAAATCCGATCTAGAACTAAATATCATAAACAACACGCACTAAATCAACAATTTCACACTTCACTTTCACACAAAACTTCTTTCTCACGCAACAACTTCTCTACACTTCCACAACTTTACTTCACAACTTCTCTACCCTTCACAACTATTCTATACTTCACTTTACACCTTTACTTCAACTAGACACTACCTTGATTACACCTATCTTACATTACTTACTAAGATCACCCCGATCTAAATATACTTACAATGATTACCATAGATCTATTTTTTACCAATGATACACAACTAGGATACACACCTTCCACAATATACACAAATGATTTATCAAAATATAATACAATTGCAACAAGGAGGTTGCCAAGGACACGACACTAATTCTAGAATACTTCTTTACTTATGGAGAAAGGATTCGACTCTTGCACTTAAGATCTAAGCTTGATCACTTAGAAACAAAAGGTATGAAGTCTACTTTATATAAATGATCAAAGGGGGGGGGAATTTTTATTTTATTGGGGGGGGGGTGGGAAACTGGTGTGGACTGATTTTAGACAAAAAAGAATGAGTGTAAAAGGTGAGAAAATCAGTGAGAACAGTCCAGTATTTATAGGCAAACTGAGAAGCATTTTTGTCTGGCCGCCCCCTTAAAATTAAGGGGGCCGCCCTTATAATTAAGGGGGCTGCTCAGGCCAGGACGCTCCTTTTTTGTCTTTTCCAGGAGAGGTGTTTTCTGGAACACTTCTAGCCGTTTTTGGGTAGAAAATTTGAATTCAAAATATTTATTTTGAATAAAATATTTCTTTTAAATACAAAAATGTTTTGTAAAAGTTATAAAAATGTTTAACATTTTTATAAACATGTGAGGTTTGATATAAAAATTTTCTTTGATCATAAAATGCCTTAAGCATTTATTTATCATACCTTTAAGATTAAATTTTACGAAATGAAAATGTTTACTACTAATTACTTGTTGACGTTTAATTTTACATTGAACTTTTTTTACATTTTGTGATTATCAAAACGTAGAGAGATCGTAAAATATTTAACGTTTTTAGGCATTATTTCTATCAACAGGATTTATACACTATCCAGATTTACACACTAACACAAGATCAAGAAAATAAAGGTTTAGATCTAGAAAAAGATAGAAGAAATCACTAATCTATAACACTTTGTTTCTTGGCGAATACGAGTGTTCCTTCCTCCTTTGCCACTTGATAGAAAAAGGAAGGAGACGAATGATCCACTTGAAACAGAATTACACTAATATTAGGTGATCAAGAGATTTAGAGAGAGAAAGGGGATTTTAGAGAGAGAAAGAGATTTGAAAATCTGTGCAAAGAGGTCTGAAAATCTGCAGAGAATTGTGGCAGATATTTATATAGCAGGTTGGGCAACGTCTCCCTGTGGTGGTCCGACGGTCTAGGGGCCGTTTCTGCCTACAGGGGCCGCCCCAGGTAGACTCACCTTTTTTGTCCTAGAGCGGGGAAGGTTGAAACGGGGTATAAAAAAACTTCTATTTTGGGGGAGAAAACCAGTTTTAAATTTTTATAATTAAATAAAACATTTTTTTTCTTAATAAAAATATTTTGTATATTTTTATTTTTGTAAAAATACTTTTGTAGAAATGTAATGGATAAGAAAAAAATGTTTTCTTGATCACTAATCATGTTTAATGATTTGTTTATGCATACTTTAAGTGATTTACGTTAAAATGGAAATTTACGATTAATAACACGTAAACGTGTATTTTTATCGTAGATGTTTTTACATTTTGTTATCTTCAAAACGTAGAAGAGTCAAAAAATATAAATAACGTTTTAGGCATTATTTGTATTAACAGAGCTTATATATGAATATTAAAGGAATGTTGCAAGTTTTATAGAATTGAAGACATTTAAGTTTTAGGTTCCTTTTACAGTGTTAATAGAATTCAAGGTCCCATTAATTACAGGCTGTTACAAAGATTATTTGACTCAATTTTGACAGTTAACAAATACTAATTTATTAGTAAATTATACGATTTTTGAGTCAAAATTGTAAATGTCGTAGTCATTGACTAATCTTGCTACTTTTTCCTTATTAAGAAAACATTTTTGTTCTTATTTTTTAGGACTTCAATATTTAAGAATGTCCTAAATGCCTGATATAGTAATAATGATAGAAGATAGAATGTCATAAGTCATTATATAGTATAATAGAAGATATGTATTAGCAAAATATTATATAAAGCTTTGTGTGTTTTATTAGTTTGTACAATGTGTATAATTAGGGGTGAGCACGGTCCAAGGACCGGACCGGACCGAAATGGTACGGTCTGGTCCGGGTCGGTCTTCGGTCCGGTCCGATCCTACACGGCATAATCATCAGGTTTATGGTCGGACCGAGCCGGACCGGACCGAGACCAAAAGTAACAATTGCTTTGGTTTTATTTGTTTCTAATTCAATTGTATAAACAAGATACAAAATAAACATACTTTTGCACTCATTTATATAAAAAATGAGAGATATTATCAAGTTATAAGTTATGCAAATAAATAAAGTTGTTTTAATTTCTATGATACCCACTGTATATAAAATGTTGGCTGCATTAATTTTACAACCTCTATATTATAAAGTTTTCATATGTTTAATGTCACTTACCGAAGAACTATTGCACCATTATTACGGTATGTGAATGAAATCTTGTGATATGAGGGGTGTCCATGCAGAATGTCTTACACATATATAGATTGGAAAAGATACGTGGGCGTTTATTGACTTAAGTCGAGGTCCTTTCTGTTCGGGACTTGCTGTTGGTGGAGAAGGCAAGTGTACAAAACTCAGCTTGCCAAATATGGAAAAAAAAAACGTAGGTACTAAATATATGAGATATTAACATGTCGGTCATTTTTAACAATATTTGCTGCATGAACTAAGTCGATAGTCTAAGCTTAACTTGATTTTTTGTTTGACATTTATGCAGGCTATGATTTCTTGAGCTTGAATATCAATAACTACAACGCGACAATATGGTACAACTCTACATACACGAATGATACAGGAGGTAATCCACTTGGAATGATCCGGGTTCCCCGCTCATTAAACTTGGTACACATTATTGGCACTCCAAAATGTAGATTTGTGTAATGCATAAAATCTCATAGTTCACATTATTAAGATCATTGTTGAATACATTTGGTAAATTCTCTTCATTTTGAATTTAAGCTGAAAAAATGATTTTATATTCACATGTGTATGCATATTTTAATTGTTATACATCTTATTGACAAATCTTATATAACTTTTAACGAGATTAGAGGTTCCAGAATAGATGTGTAAAGCAAATCAAGGATACGTTTGCTTTTAGTGATGTGATTGCTTTCGATAATTATCTATACTGTTGTTAAAAGAGAAAGTCGTAAAATATTTAATCTATCTTTTCTAGACACTCTCAAAACCAGTATAGCATCCTTCTGATGAGCATCCACAGTGGAACTACGATGGACCAAGTACCGGACAAGCACCGGGAGAAGATAGTGAAGTAATCCAATATTAAATAAAATCAGAAGTCTTACCTTTTGTGGTGAATTAACTATGGTTGAAATTCTATTTTACAGCCCCTAAACGATCTTTAAAGATTCCTTCCATGGAGGCAACAACATTTTGGTGAGTGTTACGTTCGTGAAATTTGGTAATATATCTTATATATAAACTGAAAAGTAAATGCGACAACAGATTTACTTAACTCTGTTGTTGTAACTTTTTTAAAAGGTTATTTGTGATACACACACAATTATTTATTTTACAGACAGGTTAGTGTTAGTAAGATCAATGTCTATTTTTATTGCACTCTAAGACTCCGAGATGCATAAATGATATGTTAAGATTATCGTAGAGAATTATCTATTAATCTATGCAAAAACATGTGTAATATACATAGTGTTAATTACGCTTTCCTATTACTGTAGACGGTTTGTCACTTGCCATATGTTGTGTATCTTTTCTTATACCTTAAGGAAGGCGTTGTTTTTCATCTGTTGTACTATATGTGAGCTCACACGATACGATCCTAGCAGCAAGCACACCTGTTGAAATAAGCAACTTTTAAAGCTACTAGAGTTTTTTTGTTATGTTTTGTTGTCTTCTTAGTTTTCCAGTTGAATCTGTGTGGTTATGATTAGTAAATGGTATCTAAATCTGCATGATCCCATAATATAAGTAGGTTCGAGTAGGATTTTTTTTATTTATAATATACACGTCTATGATGAAAAATGGAAAGCCTTGATAAGATCCTTTTTTGTGAATTTTGTACTACATTTACCATAATATACATTCACAGAAACATAAATAAGTTTGAGATGAAATTGCACACAAATCTGATCTTTTTATAAATT
>BQNB010006745.1:39888-47388 GCA_026074375.1 Tanacetum coccineum | reverse complement strand
TGTAACGTCGCTACTTGGCAATCCAAGAATTTAGTCATTATTTTCGAAGTGCAGTTTTAGATTAGGATTTGTGGTCTTTGGTTGATAGGTTTAGACTTTTTTGGTGGGTAAGAAACACCAGTCAAGTAATTGTGTTTGTATCAGATCGTCGCAATCATAGAAGTGTTGACCATATGAACATTTTCTCAGTGCTTCTCGGATACATCTTTTGAAATCTTCGAGATCATTTCTCACGTTATTGTTTAATTCTGTAAGCGATTTCTCAGAATCATTAGGATCATGAAGGGATTGGTGAGAAAACGAATCATGAGAATTTCGGTCTTTATTACCTTTAGATTGGATGTAATTTGCTTCATGACGTTCACACATCGGCATGTCATCGTTCATGTAGTTTTTAGAAGCGTTTTCATTTCTAAGCTCATTATATTTCTCACACATATCTTGCAATTCTTCATTTAAGCTTATAATTTGAGAATCCATAGCCTTCAATTTTTCCATAAATCGAGAATTATCATTATTACTATCACTTCCATCGGTGAAGGAAACAAATTTTTGATGATGATCGTTTTGAGATTTAGTGGACCAATCAAGTTTGAAAAAGACTTTGTCATCAAGAAATTGAAAAGCTTGATTTGGAGTTTTGTAGAGGAAGATTCCTCCAACAGTTACGTCCAGGATTGCTTGAGTGGATTCGTCTAGACCGTGATAGAATATTTGAATAATAGCTCCTTCGGTCAGACCATGCTCATGGCATTTTCAAAGCATGTTTTTCAGTCGTAACCAAGCTTCGGTTAGACTTTCACATATGTTTTGAGAGAAATTTCTGATTTCAAGTAAAAGACGGTTAAATAACGAAGGTGGAAAGAATCTGTTTATAAAAGCTCTTCTCATTTGTTCCCACGATATTATAGACTCTTCATTAAGTTCGTTAAACCATGTTTTAGCTTTATCGCACAAGGAAAAAGGAAATATCAAAAGCTTAACAGCTTCACTCTGCGTTTCACCATATCTAAACATGTTGCAGATTGCGAGAAATTCACGGATATGGTCATGTGGATCGGCCCACTAAATACCATCGAATTTATTTTCCGAAATCATTTTTAAGTGAGTACTATTGATAACAAAGTTGTCATTAACATCGAGTTGAATAATGGCAGAATTAGGAGTCGGTGCTACAGTCTTAGAACTTTCCCACATAGGCTGATCATCGGGATCAAAGATTATTATTTCTTGGAGCGGTAAATTTGGTTCTTGTTCGACATCTTCTTCAGGTATATTTATGATGATAAATTCATTAACGATAGGATGTTTTGTGGAAGATTTGTGTGATTCGATATGAATAGATTCTTTTTGGATAATTTTAAATTTACAAGATTTTTTATTAAATTTTAATTTAATTTATATATTAAACTTACTAGTTGTTTTCCGAAAGATAGATGATTTATACATACGTTAAGCATTTTGCAAAAAGACATTTTTATATATATAATTAAGGCTAATAGGATAATATTCAAAATAAAATAAATTATTTTCATATATTTTTTTTATTTTTATATAGATTTTTATATATATTATATATATTTTAGCTTTTATTATATATAGCAAATAAGGATAAATAAATAAAAGATTTTTTTTTGATAGGTACGGCGTACTTTAGGAAAAATGCACCGGCTTTTCTGGAAATTTTATGTTTTTTTTCTTCGAATATTATGATAAACTAGATAATTACAAATACACAAGGCATATAATCAAATAAAATATAATTCCAAATGATTATAGAACCTAAGACTAGCAGATTGAGGGGTTTTGGTTTTGGTTTTTGAAACACAATTCTGTTTGTGTAAAATCTGCAAAAAGTGCGGCGTACTTTTTGGGTTTACAGGAAAACCGGCGCACAATTAAGATGTGCGGCGTACTTTCTGGATAAAAAGGATTTTTAGTTTCCGTTTGCCAGAAAACGGTACGGCGGGTTTAAAATTTTTTGAGAAACAAAATAGCACCAGAAATAAGCAACAAACTATAACAACTTAAACAATTCCCCGACAACGGCGCCAAAAACTTGATGTGTGTTTTCCAAGCTTTAAATTTATAATACTAGAAATACCGATTTTACTAAAAACACAACACTCGGGAAGTATACCCGTTCGTGTATAGTATAGCTGTAGGTAAGTCCAGGTCGTTCCACGGGAATTGAAGTTTTCACAGTTTGTAATTAAGGTGCTAAGGCTAAGATGATTGTCACGGATCAAATTAACCAAGACGAGCATATATCGAATAATGCAAAGAAAGCAATAAAATGATGATTCAATCAAATGATTAAGGTATGTTTGTTTAGGCAATGATCACTTAGATAATGATGTGTTTGGAATAGTGTTTATAAGTTTAGAAAATAGAGTTATCACAAGTTATAAATCCTTTCGGCCTTTAAATATAACTAGTGATTATATCGATTAATAACAACAAATCCTTTCGGCCTTTATAAGTTATTATAACCAATATATTAGATGGATTGATAGAACACATGTATAAAGAAACCTTTCGGCCTATTTTCTTATATAAAATATGTTTTACCAATTCAATAAACACATATCCAAACGCTCCATATCCAAGATCACATATTGCCCAAACAAACACAAGATGACTACTCCATGATCAAATAAGTAACAAAACACATAACATTCATCATGAATTCAGTAAAGATCATATTCAAAGGATAAACAAGATTTATACCAACTTCAAGAGCAAATGTTGATGATTTCACAAGTTTTCCCAACGAAAACTATATTATATTCAAAGTAAACCCGCAAGCTTTGAATTTATAATACAAGAAATACCGATTTTACTAAAAACACAACACTCGGGAAGTATACCCGTTCGTGTATAGTATAGCTGTAGGTAAGTCCAGGTCGTTCCACGGGAATTGAAGTTTTCACAGTTTGTAATTAAGGTGCTAAGGTTAATAAGATTGTCACGGATCAAATTAACCAAATCTTGCATATATCGAATGTTGTAAAGAAAGTGATTAAAAGATGATTCAATCAAATGATTAAGGTATGTTTGTTTAGGAAATGATCACTTTGATAAATAAGTGTTTAGGATAGTGTTTATAAGTTTAGAAAATAGAGTTATCACAAGTTATAAATCCTTTCGGCCTTTAAATATAACTAGTGATTATATCGATTATTAACAACAAATCCTTTTGGCCTTTATAAGTTATTATAACCGATATAATAAATGGAATGATAAAACATAAGTTTATAAGTATCCTTTCGGCCTTTACACTTAGAAAATCATGTTTAACCATTTCAATAAACACATATCCAAATGCTCCATATCAAAGATCATAATATGCCCAAACAAACATAAGGTTACTACTCCATGATCAGACTAACAAAACACATAACATTCATCATGGATTCAACAAAGATTATATTCAAAAGAGTAACAAGATTCATACAAATTCCAAGAGCAAAGTATGGTGATTTCACAAGAATTTCCCAAGAATACTTTATTATATTCAAAGCAAAATCCGAAAACTATGAATAATTCCGTCATAATCGCTTATAGATTCGAAATAACACTACAACTATGCTTCTTTGATGGATCAAAACCTAAGAACAATGATGAACTTCAACAAAGACTATCCAACTTCTTCAAGAACATTAATTCTAATGGTGGCGATGATTTGTGTTATCAAGGTGGTTTGGATCAAATGTTCTCAGGCCTTTATCACTAAAAACACCCCTTCTAAAGGTTCCAAACGAATGGGGGATTGTGTGTGAGAGTTGTGTGAGATATGAGAGGCAAAGGGGCCTTATATAGGCTGTTTCGGGGGCTAAGTGCGGCACACTTATAAATAAGTGCGGCGCACTTGAGGTGTAAATGTTGTCCCAATTAATGGCATTAAATTCTCTTAAATTCAAACAGAAGTGCGCCACACTTTTTTAGAAGTGCGCCTTACATTTAGTACTTTCATCACTTTGTCTTAGGCATGGTTGTAGATAACTAAATTCTCTTCGCGTGGCCGCTTGAATCAACTCAATCCAAGTTCGTATGCTCCAGTTATGGCCAAAACAGTGGACAGGTGTCGGGGGATCTTTATCTTGAGTTTACTTCTTCGTTTAAGCTTCTTATCTTCGTGTATTCTTTCGTTTTCTTCCACGACACATACCTAGAACATATAATAGCAAATATACTTGATTAAGTGCTGAAAGTTCACGAGAAATGATCAAATAAATGCAAATAACGCCACTAAAAACATGTATAATTTAGGTGTTATCACATATCTTTCTTGCTTAATCTCCACGCAATCCTTTCCTTGTGATACTTCAATACCTAAGTAATAAGTTAACTCACCAAGATCCGACATTTCAAATTGAGACGCCATTCTCCTTTTTAATTCATTGATGCAATCTAAGCTTGTCCCTGTCACGAATAAATCATCAACATAAACCGTGACAATAATAAATTCTCCATTGGTCACCGCTTTATAAACCGCCTTTTCTTGCATTCATTTTTGAAAACCCATCTCCTTTAAAGTATTATCGAGCTTTATGTTCCATGCCCTTAGAGCTTGTCTTAAGCCATACAAAGATTTAGCTAGCTTGTATACTTTTTTCTCATCTCCTGGTTTTTCAAATCTCTTAGGTTGAGTGACATACACTTCTTCCTTTAGTTCACCATGCAGAAAAGCCATTTTTACATCCAAATGATGAATCTTCCACCCTTTCCCGTCCGCGAGAGCAATCAATAGTCGTATTGTCTTGAGTCGAGCTACCGGCCCGAATACTTCATCAAAATCTATCCCGGGTTGTTATACATAGCCTTTAGCAACTAAACGTGCTTTGTACTTCATAATTGAACCATCCGCATTTCTTTTGATCTTGAACAACCACTTTAACCCAATCGGTATAACACCTTTAGGTAGAGAAACGAGCTTCCAAGTATTATTCTTTACAATAGATTAAAGCTCGGTTTTCATTGGTTTGAGCCACTACGGTTTCAACTTGGCATCATTGTAATTCCTTGGTTCCCCGTCAAGTGTTAACATTAAATCATGAACATTAAGTTGGTAATCTACTAACCTCATTGGTAAAACTTTGTTGCGGGTTGAACGTCGTACCAGGATTGGCGTAACATCACTTTCATACTCGTCTTCATCACCTTCTGGGCTTGTCACGTGAAACGGGGTCTTGTGAACAGTAACTAGGTTGTGAACAGTGTTTACTGTAGCATGAACAGTAGCATCGTCTACTTTAGCGTGAACACTAGCATCGTGAGCAGTAGCATCATTATTCCATACTTGCCCAACTTCTCCATTTTTTTGTCCCATAACACAGTAAATGTTCCTGGTTCACGTCCCTCTTGGTTTGAGTTTTCAGCCTTCCATTTCTAACCTTTCTTCTCATCAAATACAACATACGCACTAATTATAATCTTGTTTTCATGTGGATTATAAAGCCTAAAACCTCCTGAACTAGGTTCCTTGCCAAGATATACCAACGGTTTTAACCTATCATCGAGTTTCTTCAAGTGTTTTGACACAGTTCTCTTATATGCAACACATCCAAATACCTTTAAGTCTTCAAGGTTCGGTTTCTCCTCATAAAAATTCTCGCATGGTGTAACTCCTACCAAAGCTCGTATAGGTGTTCGATTTATTATGTATATCGCATGTCGAACCGCTTCACCCCAAAAGTAATTTGGTACGTATCTTGCCTTTATGACACACCTAGTCATCTCGATTAGAGTGCGATTTCTTGGTTCCATAATTCCATTTTGTTGAGGTGCGTAAGGAGCCGTTAACATTCGTGCTATCCCTTCTTCGTCACAAAACCGATTAAATTCATGTGATGTAAATTCACCACCTCTATCCATATGGAATGTTATAATCTCTTTACCCGTTCATTTTTCAATCGACATCTTGAATCTCTTGATTATTCCTGACGCGTCACTTTTGTGCTTCAAAAGAAAAGACCACATGTACCTAGAACAATCGCCGATAAGAACTAAGATATAAGAGTTACCTGATTGAGTGGAAGGAGTTATCGGTCCACATATATCTCCATGAACCATATCAAGTATTCTTGAAGCTCTATATGTTGCCTTCTTCGAGAATGATTTCTTTGTTTGCTTTCCAACCATGCAAGACTCACATACTTGATCTTGATGCTTAATTACCGGTACCCCTATAGCTAACTTGTGCATCAAATTCATCGCACCAAAGCCGACATGACCAAGTCGTATGTGCCACAACCATGACTCTTCATCAATGTTAGCTTGCAAACAATAAGGTTTTCCAACTTTTAGTTGATCCTTGTAGAGACGGTTTGCACTTCGCGGGACTTTAATAAGCAAATTTCCACAACTATTACGCATGGTTAAGAAATCACCTCGTATACGAATATCACAACATGATATTGTTGCTTGTCCAAGACTAATCACATTACTACGAAGCGCAAGAATGTAATAAATATCTTTTAGCAACTTTTGTTCTCCATTTTTCCCTTGAAACAAAATATAGCCCTTTCCTTTTATTCTTACACACAAACCATCTTCGAACTTAATACGACCAGTTATATTTTCATTTAATTTAGAAAAGTAGGAGTAATTACATGTCATGTGATGATGTGTCGTTCTGTGGTGTATATTTTATTGTTTCAAGTTTTAAATTTATATTTTGCCGACTCAACAAAAAACAACACTTTAATGGGCAGTGTACCCGATCGGTAGTAGTTTCGTGGTAAGTAGGGTGTCGATCACTGAGAGCGAGGTTAAATCTATCAATTTAATTAAAATCTTGGTTATCTAATCTATGTTAATTCTATTCTAATCCTATGTTAAACCTATGTCAGTCTAAATCCTAATTCTAATGGGAAAAGGGGGTTTTCAGTCTGAGAGACTGGCACGGTTTGTTTGGTGACTACAATCAATCCAAGACACTGTTACCCACGCAAGCTAATAGACAAAAGATAAAATAGCGGTCGAACCTTATATAATAAAACTGTATTAACCATTATTAATCTGATTAGAACGTTGGTTTGTTTATTAAGTATAATGATTTCTTCTCTCGAGGTGGCATATCATTCTTAAGACTTAGGCGTTACATCATCCTAAGACCTAGACACATTAATTCTGTCACAATTAAAGCATCCGCATAAAGCATCCTTATTTGCTGATTATAATCTATCTTAGGGATTAAAGCAATGGTGATCTTATTAAACCCTAGCTCATAGAGACTTTACTCACTTACCGCTTAATGGCAATCTATACACTAGTAGTCCAACTATCCAATAGAATCAAAACATTACTTGTTGAATTATCTAGGTCACCTGCTAATCAACATGATCAATAAACCATTGGTAATATCCAATTAACTAGTTAAGCCCAAAGTGTATCCTAGACACAAACTTAGAAGGACAATACTTGTGTAACTATTATTCTAGATGTATAAATTACTATATGGAGAGCTATCCCTGACTCTAGATCTACTTGGTCCGT
>BQNB010006745.1:32500-36570 GCA_026074375.1 Tanacetum coccineum | reverse complement strand
AGAAAATAAACTAAGTCATTAGTATTGCTAGTTGTAATAGTTAGTACTGTTAGTTATAGTTAGTACTGCCAGTACAAAATGTTAGTTTATTAGTATTGTTAGTTAGTTTATTAGTACTGTTAGTATAAGAAGTTAGTATTGCTTATGTAATATTCATGAGATATATTAGGAATAGATATGCATGATCATTTAACGCATTTTGTAAGCCCATTAGGGTTTTCCTTAGTGTATAAAAGGAACCCTACGGCATAGTTAGAAATATATCAATTTACATAGAAAAGTCATAACTATTAGGCAAAACATATATTTGTTTTGTAAACCATTCAATATATTGTGAGTTAAGAGAAAGATCTTGTGTTACTATTACATTGCTTTATTGCTCTTCTGGTGTATAAAGATTAGATTCAACATAAACTTTATATATTACTCAAGGTTTCTATCATAGTTATTTTAGATCTATCTAAGATAACTAAAGCTTTAACAAGATAATCAAAGATCTGTTCAGAAGGGATCAACAAATTGTAGGGTGTATGTTTTATCCATAAACATGCGTTTGTGTGATCCAACGCTTGTTGATTCAGATGCTGAGCAGTTGAGGCTTTTTACTAATTGGCTGTTGGATATGGGTGATGGTAGGCTTCCTGCTATTGCACTTGATGGTGAAGATGAAGCATCTTGGATAACTATTCTTGATGATCTTTTGCTTCCTATTTCTGATAATCCTATAGATACTATTATGGCGTACACATTTCCAGATTTGTTAAATAGATTACATGATATAAATTACTTGAAAGAACGTTGTATTCTGTGTTCAACAAATGATGTTGTAGATGGTATCAATTCGCATGTTCTTGAAAAGTTCATGGGGAGCTTCATGAGTTATACAGTGCTGACAGTATATGTCAAACCACTAACAATTTGGAAGAAATGCAGATAATATATCCAATAGAGTTTCTAAATACGTTGCTCTTTTCTGGAATTCCTAATCATAAGCTTGAGCTTAAAGTTAGAGTTCCCATTATTTTGTTGCGCAATCTTAATATGCAACGTTGTATGTGTAATGGGACACAGTTGATTATAACTAAAATTAAACGTTTGCTTATTGAGGCAAAACTTATAATTGGTAGTCATGTAGGTGATAAAGTTCTAATACATAGGATTGATATGACGCCAACTAATTCGTCATGGCCTTTTCAGTTTAGACGTCGTCAGTTTCCTGTAAAAGTTTGTTTTGGTATGACTATTACTCCCTCCGTCCCAATTTACTTGTCCCTGTTTGACTTTTTGGGTCTTTCTTTATCAACTTTGACCTTAAATAATTTTGTTTGTGTTATTTAGTATATGATGCCAAATATATGAATGGATTGAGTTTTAAATGTATATTCCATTGGTATAATTTTCATCAAGTCTTATATAACACAAAAAAAATTATTTAAGGTCAAAGTTGATAAGGAAAGACCCACAAAGTCAAACAGGGACAAATAAATTGGGACAGAGGGAGTAACAAAAGTCAGGGTCAGAAATTCAACAATGTTTGTGCTTTTCTTTCAAAACATGTATTTACTCATGGTCAGCTATATGTTGTTGCTTCTCGTGTTACATCTCGATCTGGTCTCCATTTTTATATTGACAATGGTGGCCTTTGTGCTAATAACCTTACAAAAAATGTGGTTTATAAAGAGGTGTTCTATAATTTGCCTAGAGGTAAATATGTTTTTTACTTGAGATATGTTGTCTATAGGAAATTTATTAGTTTTATAATGTATTTTGTATGTGTTGTTTCTATACATTTGTTTGAGTATTTATACCCATTTTTCATTTCAGTTTACTGAATCATTGTGATAATTTTATTTGTCAGCGGTTGGTCGTTCAAAATGACTGGATATTATGATCATATATCTAATTTGACTGCAAAACATACTGACATGCGGAGGATCAATATTATGGTTACCTGGATGTTTAAACCATTTAATCCTAAAACAAACCAGTTACTCTCTCTTGACTATATACTTGTGGATGAACATATAAGTATTAATTGTTATATTCCTTTGTTAATATATTTTATCTTTGCATTATCTAATGTCTTTTATATTTTATATACAACTAAGCGATGTATGATTCATGCGAAGATCCCAGTATATGAAATTGCAAAGTTTGAAAATCACCTTCAGGAGGGACGCGTTTACCAGATAAGCAAGTTTAAGGTTTTGAGTTATCGAAGGATGTTGTTTAGGCAACTTTCCCGTGAAGTGTATGTGCAGTTCTCTAGATACACAAGAGTTGTTCCTTCTTATATTCCATTGGAAGCTTTTCCTCGGTTTCTATTTAAGTTTGTTGAATATGAAAACCTTAAGGATCGTTATAACGATGACAAGTATCTCACAGGTAAATTTGTGTTATTATATTCTATATTTTGATCTATATAATTTGAATTTTGTTTTTTTACTGATATATTAAACAATATGTAGATGTGATTGGCATTCTTACTGAATGGGGTCCTTTAATGGAAAAAACCGAAAATAATGCATTTGTTAACTCCATTGTTCGCAACGTTGTTATTCGTGATCTAAGGTATTTTTATATCATTTCTAATAAATTATAATTTATATTGCATGCATGTTTTATAAATTGTTTGTATGCATCCAGTGATAATTGAGTTCATGTGACAATATAGGGAGAATTGGCTTCAAAGTTTGATGATGATATTATCATATCAAAAAATAACCACAGTATCGTTGTGATATTCACATGCTGCAGGGCAAAGGAATTTAAGTGTAATATATTAGACTGTTTATTATTGTATTTATTTTGCAATTTGATTATGTTTGGTTTGTTATTATTATTATTTTTTTGAAGGTAAACCTCTTCTCACAATGAGTAGCTCAAGTCATTTCTTATTGGATTTAGATTTAAAAGAAAATGATCCGTACGTATTAAGGTAATGTTATTATATTGCTTAAATTAATTCATAATTTATAATACTCAATATATATATATATATATATATATATATATTGTTTATATAGCCCTATGGTTCCTGTGGTTTTCACTAGAATTAACAAAAATCGTCTAGTAGTAATTCATATTTTGGATCTGTTTGAGAAATTGATGGCTAGTGTTGAACTGGTTTGTTTATCTGCTACATATATATGTTATCAACTATTATACAAATTTTCATAATATTTTTATATGTTTTTTCAATTGTCATTGTTTGTTAAAATTTTCAGGATTCGACGTTCATTTTGGACGCGAATGTTGTTGGTGTTGATTTAGTGAATGATTGGAAATTTGTTCAGTGAATGTTTTGGAAAAGCTACTTGGAATAAAGATCATTATTTTTGTGAAAAAATGTAAGAGACGTGTGATAAATCCTCGGCAAACGTAAGTGATTGTACCATAATTTATTTTGCTATTATATTTATGTATTACATTATAATTTATAATCTTTCTTAGGTACAAGTTGGTTTTAAAAGTTGGTAATGGCTGTCATGTCATGGATTGTGTATTCTTTAATCAGTATGCAAGGAATTTGTTAGGTGTGTCTGTAGATGATTTGATTAATAAGGCATTAACTCTGGTATATCTGTCTTAAAACATGTATTTAATAATAATATTATTTACTGTTGAATTTTATTAAAATTAGTTATTATTTAACAGGGTGTTGGTAATCCTTATTGGATAGAAGATTACTTTGTGATGAATTTATACGGTGAACGTGTTGTCATTGAGATAAAAGTTGACAAGTTTAATCTTCCTCTGAAATGTAGTCGTAGATTTACTGTTGTGAAATATTTTGGTGATCATCCCGATTATATTCATCACAGTGATATAATACCTATGACGCCAAAACCAAATGGTGCTTGTGTAAATGGTAATCACGTTGGTCAATCAGATATAATGCGGTGAAGTCCAAATGATGCTGATTTAAATGGTCAACAATTCTGTCATTCGAGTATACTACATTTGTCGCGAACTCCAAATGTTGCTGATTTAAATGGTCAACAATTGTCTCATTCTGATGTATGACCTATCCCAGAAACAACAAATGTTGCTTCTTTCTATGGTCAACA
>BQNB010006745.1:0-17500 GCA_026074375.1 Tanacetum coccineum | reverse complement strand
TCCATGTGAACTGCATGACTGTAGATGATTTTGTGAAATCCCAAGTTGTCGCTGACATTAATGATGCTGTTAAATTATATGAAACATAATATATGAATCCAGTTGGTGATATATCAATTAAAAAGTGTTATTGGAGTGTATGGAATTTGAAAAACAAGTGCAAACCATGAAATGCCAGACGTCTGGTAGTTATTGTATTTGGATGGATATCCATCGATATATAAATGTCGTAAATTAGATATATAGTTATGATGTTGCTTGGCTTCTTCTTTGATCGTCATCAAAGTACTATGTTAATGTTAAGTTTATGTTTTTCTTTGATGTATATTGTATTTTAGTATCGTTGTTTGCTTTTAGTTTATATTAAAAAAAAGATATCTTGGAATTTGATGTTTAATGATATATATTAACCATATGTTGTGCCACTTTAATTAAAATTAAATATTAGTCTATATATGTATATAAATGGATACACTGATCATAATTAAAATTGATTGTTAATTCATTGTTTGAAAAACAAAATTAATTTACTCCAACTAGAATGTTTTGCATGCAATATTTTATTTTATATTAATTGTCTCCCAGTTGATAAAGAAAGACATTAATTCATAAATATCCATATATCAGTAATTAAAATGTTTGCTTATAGAAATTCAAGTATATCGACCATTTAGAATTTAAATTCATAAATGAAATGATAAGACATCTTTTTTTAATTAAAAAGAGAAACAATATTTAATCCATAGAACATTACTAGCAATCATCAGAAACCAACAAATATATGATATTGATATGTTGGAATTTCTGTATAATATATAACCTTGAGCTGTTTATGTTTGGGCTTTTGGGATTTCAATCAATATTAATATTTAACTAATGATCATATATGTTGGTGCATAGTGGTGAATGTTTCATTAAGGTTCTGATATGGATTGCCTGGTGTGGCTCAATGTCAGACTTATGTTTTAGTTCTATCTGATATCTGTCAATAGCATTTGAATGGGTTCTATTAGTAGTATCAGATAAGCTTTGTTTTTGTATTTGGTTTGGTTTTAAAGGTTTCAGGCCTGTCTGTTCCTTTGGATGTATAATTGTTTTTGTTTAATAAAATATTTCACCCTTTGGAGCAAACAAAAAAATGATTATATATGTTGGTGGATATTAATTATTACGTCTGACACGTCACCTTACTTAGCCGGTGAAATTCAATTTTGATTTTTTTTCCACGTAGACGCCACATCACCCTCCACATCACCATAGTTGATCCACCTCACCCTTAACCCTTTTGATTATTACCTGACCCATACCCCATTATGATTAAACATTAAAATTAGTCCCAACACTGGCGATTTTGGCGAAATCCCAAACCATAAATCAACAATTCGATCTATGAAATTTCAGTAGTAACCTAAATTGATATAAACCCTAATTGTTGCTTAGATATTAATTTGATAATCAAGATGAGTAAAGGTATGTCATTTGTTATTTATTTAAGGTGTGTTTACTTTAGGTTTTAGGGGTGCAGTTTAAGGATGTTTGGTTTAGCTTATTTCCAGTTTAAGGGATCATTGGTTTAGCTTATTTGTGAAAGATGCAGTTTAAGGGGTCATTGGTTTAGCATAAGGGGTCCTTATGTATGAGCTTATTTGTGAAAGATGCAGTTTAAGGTGTCCTTGGTTAGGTTTTAGGGGTGTAGTTTATAGCAGCATACATCCAATACCTGGTTTAGGGGTCCTTGTGTTTAGCTTATTTGCATTGGTAACTATTATGATTTTTTTTGCAGAAATAATTGTGCTTCGAGACAGTGATAGCAAAGGTGTGTCTAGCAAGGGGCCATCAATACCAAGGGTGCCTGTTGAGGGTCCATCAATACAAGGATTGCTAGACTGGTATGGATATAACACTGTCAAGGAATATCTATCGGATACATATTTTCTAAGCTCAGACAAGGATAACATTGATGAGGATACCATTCAAGAATGTTACTCTGCAAATTCTAAAGGTAAATATGTACCAGTTTCGAAGAAACACAAGACAAAAGTCAAAAGCCCTATTCCAATCAGAGGATGTGTGCTTGGACTAACAAACATTGACACATGGGAAGATATTTTGAAGAAATTTGGAGTAACGAAGCAAGAAAGTTGTGCAGACAAGGCAAAGAGAAAAAGAAAGGTTTCAGGTGGAGACACAAAAACAGCAGAGAATGCATTCTCAATGTAATTAGTATAATGTCTATATGTTTTTAATATCCTTTTAACTTAGACAATTTCATGTATGTATGTGCAGCATGTGGTACCAAAAACAAGGGCCTTACATGCCTAATCTTATGTTATGAAATTTTACACTCATTTGGTGAGTGTCATTTTGTAAAATTTGTTAATTGGTCAAATTTTATAAGTCTCTAAACTTTTTGTAGATTAAACACATTGTATTGTAAATGTGTATGTATATGATGATGATGGAATCGAGTTGGGTAAGAAAGAAGGTGTGATGGTGGGTTATCACTTTTTGTAACCAAATATGAAGATTATGGGTGTTAGGTTTGGTTCTAATGGGTTCGTTTATATTTATTTTTTTATTGTTTGAATTTAAAATTTGTAAATGGTTAAGTAACTGTTTTTGTATGAATCCTATTTTGAATATCTACCCACGTTTATTTTGACTGCTTTTGAGTTCTATAAATTGTACTAGTTGTATCACTTTATAGTTACAGAAACACATATCAAATATTATCGCACATACAAAACAATGAAAACTTTTATAAATGAATTAACACCAGAAAAATCGTCATTCAGTCTCAAGATCAAAGTTTTAAGGAGGTGGTATTAGAGGAAGGATCGTATGTCCAAAAGTAGCAGGTATTTTCAAATGATCGTACAAGATGAGAAGGTATGATATTTTTATACTATTGTTTCATAATATTGTATATATATGATGACCTTTTTTGTTTTATATTGTATGTTTGTCGATATAAATTTATGCTTAAATATTATTTTTTTATAGGGCTTCAAGATTCATGTGATTATAGACAATTTTTGGTTAAAAGCAATTAATAAAGTTTTTAAAAGAGGAATGGTTGTTGTTATTAGTGATTTTAATGTTGTTCCAAATGAGCACAATTTGAAATTCACAAACCAGCCATACAAAATCAAGTTTAATCCAAATACAAAGGCACGTCGTTCAAAAAGATTTCATCTACGTACTCATACTACCCAATTTGAAGTTACCAAATTTTCTAGACATACTAGGCATGAATTTGAATAGAGATTTACCTATTGGTAAGTTTTTTTTTTTGATAGACAATATGTTATTTATGTACATGCTTATTTACTAAATTATATTATTGAAAATTATGCTTTTTTTAAAATGTTTTTCAGATATAATAGGAGGAGTTATTGGATGGGAGACTGAAATGACTGAGGTTAAAGCATCAAATGGAAAAATTGCGAAAACACTTGGTATGACACTCAAGGATTCAACTTATGTTTTTATCTCCGTTTATTTATAATATTTATTAACTTGTGATTACAATTTTATAATATTTGTTACTTTTTTATTTTTAGAGGGATTGTTGATTGTTTGGTAACTTCGTATTTAGCCGACAAGTTGCTTAATAATATAATAACACATGAAGTGAAGGAAATGTTTTATGTCAAAATTCAGTATGCTAGAGTTCATTATGATGGTGAAGGTATTCAATCTATTTTTTTATTCACACTAAGTTTATCTCTTGATGTTATATACGTAATCATTTATTTTTACATGGATTATTCATTTTGTTATTTATATAAAATATATTTCAGATCCTCCTATGATATATATCAACGAGAACATTAGAAGTAAGCTTGGTATACTTGGAGCAAATGAAGATGATGATGGTAGTTGTGTTGAAAACTAAAATAAAACTGTTATGTATTATGTTTTTTTAATTCGTTGTCTATTTTCTATTGTTGTTTAATAACTTCCTTTTTTATATATAAATGTATTTGTACTTCTGGATTGTGTATCTTAGGTTATTTTACTTGGTTGTTTATAATTATCAATGCAAACTATGACAGTACAAATAAATATGATGTTAATGTGGTTAATGAAGAAACTTCTGAAGATGAAGAGTAGTAAATCCTGATTATCTAATTGTCGATTGTTAGTTTAATTAATATGGGGTTTTTTTGTTCCAATAAGTTCTAATCAACTATATATGTTTCGTATATGTTAGTGTAACCATTTTGTCTTATAATGTTAATTTAATTTTAGTTTTATTTGTGATTAATTATACCAAGTTATTTCATTTGTAAAAATGTTAAGTTTGTATACCAACTATAGTATCATAAATGTGTCAAGTTTTAAATTGAAATAATCAAAATCGAAAATGTGAGCATTGTTAGACCATACATAATCATAAATGGTCTGTATGTAATTTTGGGCCTTAGCCCATATTTGATCTGTCCATATTTCATCAGTCCGTTTTGGTTTTAATGTAACCGTATGAGTCATGCAAACATATGTTATTCGATAAATAGTGTTGACTGTTATGCTTTGATATTCGATAATGTGTTTCATGTACAATATATACCATTTCTAGCACGAATATAACATATCCATCATAGTCTTAAAACATATAATTATCAACACATCCATATAGGGGTGAGCATACGGGACCGGAGACCGGACCGGACCGACCGGACCGGACCGAACGTATTTCGGTCCGGTCCTCGGACCGGGGTTTTCATTATTTTCGGTCTCGGTCCGGTTCGGTCCGGTCCGGTCTTGGCCGGTCCGGTCCGGTCCTTGGACCGTGCTCACCCCTACATCCATATAAACTAATAAACTTCATTCATTATGGGAAACATACATAATTTTTATTCCATTATTATTATATTCTAATAATGAGAAAACATAAAATACCATAACGAAATAAGTTGTTAATCTAAACCGTTCATCATAGTCTTTAATACATATGATTAACAACACTTTCATCAAACTAATTTATCTTGAAGCAGTTTCATTTTCTTTTTCAATCTTTTATGGACAATTGAATTCTGCTTCAAAAGAGAAATACTCAACTTATGATCCGCTTTTATGTCTTCACATAAGTTTTCGATCATTTCATCCTTCAAATTTTTTTCTAGATAAGCATCCATATCCAAACTTTTAAAAGGATTTTTTTTGTTTCTTTAGGTGAGAATCATCATCTGATGAAGATGAAGATGAGGACATAAAGGATGATTTAGTTTGTTTCATCTTTTCTGTGGATCTTGATGTTGACATTTTTTTAAATGTTGTTGTTTGTGTGTGTGGGTTTATGTTTAACCGCCGTATATATAATGAAAATATAAGGTTGCATTCTTTTTTTAAAAGGTACAACATTACGAAGCCCAGTTATTTGCAAAGCCCAATTTTTGCAAAGGCCAATTGTTTGAAAAAATCAAATCTACCTATTTTGTAGGAATATACGTCGTATCTTGTACCTGTTTTGATTTTGTTTTTGCATAAAAAAAAGAAATTTCCTAATAACTTATCTAGGAAACCGTTGGGAATTAATTGTTGTCAGAAGTATCTCAAACGAGAATCAACATAGCAAGAAGATTATCAAAAACATAACAACATTTCGTTGTAAGCATCAGAACCGAATATGAAAGCATATGTTTATCATCAGCAAGTATACGCGTGCCTGATTTTAATTTTGGGCATGAACCTATATTATCTTGCCGATCACTATCTTGGAATTATGTAAACAATAAATTATTTTTAGAATTTTATTATTTTAATAATATTTAACTAAGCCAATATTTATAATCATTATATATACTCTCTATCTATAATGAAATATTATTAACTTTTTACATATTCTATTTTATTAAAAAACCATTACTCACTACTCTTAATCTATCAACATGAAGGATATGAATGTGAGTAAAAAAAGAAAGATAGATGATCTGGATGCAAAAAAAACATGATGATGTTAATAAACATCAGCTAATAAATATAAAAGGAGAACTAGAATCAGAACATAAAGATCCAAAAATAGAAGATGAAGAATAGAATAAAGAAGATGAGGAAAAGGAATATGAGGAAAATGAAGATGAAGAAGATGATGATGAAGATGAAGAAGAAGAAGATGATGATGAAGGAGAAGAAGATGACAGAGAAGATGACTTTCTTAAACCAATGAAATTTATTGATCATTCTGATGAACACGATTCTGATTATGATAGATCTCTAACTCTTGCAGAGTGTGAAAAGTTTGCATCGAAGTTTGATGAATTACCTGATCAAGAAGAAGAACAAGATAAAGATTCTCAAGATAATTGTAATTCTGATGAAGAATGATGTTTATGTTTATTATTTTAAGTTGTATATGTTTTTGAATATTATTGTATCAATGTTTATGTTTATATGCATCCATGTTTTATGTATTTTTGTCTTTTAAATTGGATATTATAGTTATTAGTTCATTATAAGTATTACTACGTATAAGTTTTAAAGTAAAACATAAAACAAATATTAACGCTGGCAGTTATCATCCTATATGTAACTTCCTATAAGTAGTGGCCATTTTAATCATTTGAAGAAGTTTAAATTTTTTTATCACAAACCATAATATTCAACATGGCAAATACGAATGAAGAATCTGTCGGAGCATCTATTTCCGATTTGAAAGATCAAATTTTGAATTCAATTCGTAGTGAACTGGACAATGCGTCTCACATTTCTGTATGTCTTTCTAAACTCATGTGCCAGATAACTGAGAAAATTCAGTTAAGGGAACTTTTGATAAATGAATTACATGAGTTACCAAACTGTAATGTATCTGATAAGGCTATGGTTTTCCTTACCTTATTTCGTGATCAAGACATCAGCAGATATCGCAGTATTTGTGGAATTTTGCAAGTTGTAAATCTAAATTTACAAAAAACATCAGCATTTGAAGAAATTCTTAAGCGTTTATGAGTAAATTTAATTTAAATTGTAAAAGTATGTAGAATTTGAATGCTTCTTTGTTATATATTTTTTAAATTCAATCATGTATCAGTATTGTTGTTGTTATTTATATTTTTTTGTTGTTGGTTGAAATATGTATTTCTATTTTACTTTATTCATGTGCTATATTTTTTGTTATCATAAAAATTATTTATTCATTCATTAAGCTTAATTCGAATATTTACCATTTATTGATTTGAGTTCAATTTCGATCAATTAAGTTGTTGAATCAACATCAAAATAGTTTGTTCTTTATTTTTTGTTTGAAAGAAAAAAATCAACAAGAAAATTAAAATAGTGCACTCTATTAGTACAAGCATGCATTTTGATTATAAAACTGATTATAGGTATTTTGAGTGTCTATACTCACAATCCATGTAACTAGGTTCCCATCAATTCCAACTATAGTTTGAATCCATAATAAACAACTCAAAGTAAATGAATAATGGAATATTATAATAAATCTTATTTTGTCCACATATAGTATTAAGTCGGCTACATCTGTATCACATAATTAAGGATGTAATGATAACCTTTTTTCCTACTGCGTGCTTTTTCTCCTCTGACAGTGGTGATGTCACATTGTCACCTGTCAAATAGTTGCAGTTTCTAACTTCACACATTATTACATATATATTTCTTTTATTAATTTATAATTAGGCATTAATAAATAAAATAAATTTATTAAATAATAATTTAGTGAAACAAACTCTTTTCCATCGTTATAGTTTCTCGATCACGTCCTTGTAGTAACATTTGTCGCGAATACTTTTGTGTGTTTCATACATTGTCCCTGTTATGTCGTTTACTGTTTTCGTATCGATATCTCGCAATATCTTAAAGTAGGTAATCGTTTTATCACGAATGGTAGAAGGGTTTGATTTACGTAGTTCCTCGAGCATCATTTCTCTAGAGATCGTTTTTTGACTTATGTTGATCCCTATCGTTGTTAGCTGTGTCAACAAATTTGGATCTTCTTGTGCCTTATTAAACATGATATCTGTTAATTTTTTTGTAACGTTTTTTATTTTGTTTCGTTTCCTAAATCTTCATGCGTAGACATTTGTTATAATGCAGGCTTTGGTTGGGTTGATTGATGCTAAAAATGTTGAGTTTTCATTGTGTATTATAGGTGTTGTTATAAATATAGTTGTAATATTGGTTCAAAGACCATTTCCTTTCCTTATTTTTTGGGGTGTATTTATTGAATGATTCATCATTCCAACTCCTTTGTAATATAATTATGAATTGTACAAAATTTTAAAATAGTAATCATATATATGTTAAGTTTATGCGTCAACAATAGTGATTTATGCTTTCAATAATTTAGTAGATATTACCCCAAAGACTATGTATTATTCATAATTTAACAACTTACAGACCATGCAAAATAAAGTAAGGATTTAACTAAATCATTCAAAATAACCATATTTCGATCATGCAATAACAAAAGCAGAAACACATTGTGCTTTTCGTCATTCACCCAACCATCAATCCTTAACTTCATAAACAACCATTTATTCCTCTCAGACCACGTTTGATTTACATGAATGTAATCAAATCTTCAAATTCACGGTTTTTTGGGTTTATTGTTTACTTCTATTAACATTTGCATGATATGCTGAACTCTTTCAATGTAACGATGTTGAAGCCTGATTATGTTGTCTATAGCAACTTCTTTGGTTGGGCTGCATGGTATGGCACGTAATCGAGCAATTAATATGTCTCTTCTTCAGACGTTATTTTCGATAATCGAGCTCAATGTAGTCAAATATCAAGACACTTCCAGCTCTTCTTGAGTTTCTTGTCGTATTTCTAACACGATCTGATGAGTTAGTGGTGAAAGTGAGTATGATGCCATTTTTAGGTGTTTTTGTTTATGTGTTTAACTTTTTGATTAAAATGAGATTGAGTATGTTGGTTTAAATAAAGGGAGTGTATATATAATTATTTATATTAATTAAATATGAATATAGTTGGTTACATAGATGGTAGTACATGTATGGTTGTGTATGCATCTACGTGTATGTAGTTATCATTACATGTAGTGTTTGCTTTGCTGGTGGAAATGATATCGATTCTGATGCTGCATGTTGTGTTGCTGGTTTGAAACTTCTGATGTGATTTGTACAGTAAATATGTTAAAAAATCATACTTCTTTTAATTTTAATAATATAATGATTGGAATGTATTAACTTTTTTACTTTGTTACTTAAATTAAAGGTATATATTTTATTATAAATTTATTTTTAACATCCGATTTATCTTATATGTTCATAATGTTTTTTATGTTGTTATATGGTTTATAAATGTTGTTTGTAAACAAATATTTTATATTTTATCATTAAACATAAACACATCAGAATAAATAACTAATGCAAGAAATTGCTTTTAACTGTAATATGATACGCATAAAATCGATGAAACTTAAACATGATACTATGTTGCTTGGTAGAAATATTAAACAAAGTCATTAAAAATCAATATTAATCATAAACCATTAACATTGATTCATCTTAGAAACAACATTGTTGTTGCTTGATGAAAACATAGATAAACTAGAAATATTAAACTAACAATTAGAAATGCTAAATCCATTTATTAGACATGGTTAGAATCAAAAACAAAAAGTTATCAACCAAATCTTATTCACATTCTCCTTATTTTTTCTTTGAGATATCCCTTTTTCTGGATTCATAAGTACTCCCATCTTCATCAGCATATCTGTAAGTATTTTCATCTTCTCACAATCTTTTTCGTTTAGCAGAACAAGGTATAGGTGTGTGACTCGCGCAAACTTACTCCTTAAAACTTATCTATATATGATATAAAAACCTAGATAAATATGTATCAAGGAACCAAATCCGCGAGAGCAATGAAACCGGAAGCAGTATAGGGTGTTCCCGGGTCGTTATGTCCCAACGAGGCTGAAATGGAAAATCGAAAGACGATTGATGATTTGTGTTTGAATGTCAAAAGGATGTGAATTATGATTGGATACTGAACCTAATAAGCAATTGAACAAGAAGATAATTAAGGAACATAAGCTAGAACAAGCATAAAAGCTAGAAATGGTAAAAACACTTAAGACTTTTCACACAGGCAACATTAATAAGATCAAATAAGCTTAATACAATCAAATAAGCTAAATAACTCTAAATACAGCGAAATACAAAAAGCAATTAAGCAAAATTAATCAGGTAAACACAAACAAGTATAACAATTAGTATAACAGTATTAACTACCAGTACTAACTTAGAGTTAGTACTGTAGGCTTAGTGAGTCACTGAGGCTTAAGTTTAGTACTGATAGCTAATATTAAAACACAAAGAAGAAGAAATAAGCAAATATGCTTAAAACAGATAATTAACTACCCTAATAAGCAATTAGGCATGAATAGCAACTCAGATTAGGACTATAATGATAAAAAAAGCTAGAAAAACTAAACTGATAAAACTCTTTAAAGTTTATGTGAAAAGGCAAAATAAGTTCTCTGATGGACAGTAAACTAAAATAGGCTTAACTCTACTCTAAATAGCTAAACCAATCTTAAATCAAGTAGATAACAATAAGCTATGTTAGCAGAAATGGAACTAACGTTACTAACTTGGGAGTTAGTACTGGTAGCTTTATAGCTAGTCTGTTCAAAAAAGTGAGACTCAGCTGTAACTAACTCTAAGTTTTAGTTACTGCTTGTTGAAATGCCCTTGAAAACTTTCAAAATCATTTTCTTTAAATCCTGATTAAAAAAACTGATTATCAAAATAACAAATTAAAACACTTTTTAAAACAAATTTCAATCAAGATTAAGCACTTTAATAAGCTATATGCGCTAAGCAGTGTTAATTATATCTAACAGTTTTATCAAATGGAAGTAACAGTATAAGCACGAAAGTTACACAATTCCTCTTTTACACTTTAACCAATTCAGCAAGGACAAGCGAGTATTAAGCTGTTCCTGTTGCAATAAGAAAAACAAGAAAAAGAGAAACTTACAACACCCTTGCTCAAAACAGGGTCAAACAAAGAATCTACAAGCTCTAGCTTGTATAAAACAAGCTAGTGAGAGTCCATAAGCCCATCCAGAACTGGCTTATCATCCATAACATAAGCTGTGGTATATTTGAGAGTGATATTTGTGATTTTCTCTTAACTACTTAACTTTTTATTTTTACTTAATGAAAACAGCTTATAAGTAAGCTGTGGTGAGAGCTTTTTGAACACAAAACAATATGATTAAGAAACTTAACACTGGTATTGTAAATTGACTTAAAAACTCAAATTTGCATTAAAACTTGAAAGTGTTACAAAGCTGAAAGTAAAAGCTGTAAATGACTTGGAAATTTAAGCTAAGATTAAAAATTAACTAGTTACTAAGAAAACTAAAAACTAGATGCCTCAAAGGCTTACAAAAAGCTCTATTTATAGCCGAAGTCTTCTTTTCATCCCCTCTATCTCCTCTCTCTTCTGTGTTTCTTTGTAGAGACAACAAACAAGGTGTGCTTGTTGTGTGAGGTGTTTCTAAAACAAATCCCAGCCTTTTATTTCTTTTGTGCTTCTTTGGAGGCAATCTCAGCCATCGAAATGCTTTTGGAATGGTGAGGGATTGCCAACATGGCATTTATACAACTGGGGGGGTTGGTAGTAGGGTGGATGAAATGATTTTGGCTAGGGTGTTGAGTGGTTTTGCAGGGGAGAAGGTATGGGACGACATACAAGTTGTAACTGGGTTTGTTGGGGCGGGAAAAAGGGCTTTTGGGGAAGTAGGCAGCTTTGGTCCCCTTAAGTTATATAACTTAAATGCAATCTCTACCCGGTTTGCAGTTTTGACCCTTGTCTTTTTATTTTTTTGCAATACAACTTGAGGTTTGGCAGTTTTAGTCCCTCAAGTTGTATTTTCTTCACTTGGATTACCTTTGACTTTGTCCTTTCCATTCCGTGCTTTGATTTGCTTGCTTTTGGCTTTCTTTTTGTTCCTTTTCTTTAATATCCGTTTCCTGCACAACACAAATGCAAACATACAAATACAATGTATTTTTGGTATGTTTTTATTCATTTAAGTCCGTTATTAATGGAGAATGGTATGTGTAATTAAGCACATACCAGTGCACTAGATCTAGTGAAAGATGATTTTTTTGATGGTTATGTAATCAATTTGTGTGATTTTGGTGCTTGATAATAAGAATCGGGATATTGTTGAGCATAAGCAACAAGTGCTAATAGGTTAGCATTCTTGGCTATTCTTTCAGCATAGATTTCATTAACTTCCTTTTGATATTGTTTCAGAACGTCAAAGAGCTTGTGATATGAGACTGTATCCAAATCTTGTTGTTGCTTGACAATTGTCACAAACCATGACCATTCTGGTTGAAGTTGTTGAAGAAATTGAACATTGACTTCCATCGTAGCAGCTGTCAAGTTGTTTCTTATCGTTTCATTCATCATCTTGTAAAATTGGGAGTAATAAGACTCCATTGACTCTCCATCATGAGAAGTGAATTTTCCAAACTCCCAAAACAAATTAGTCTTGACATCTTGAATGTTAAGAGATTCACCCTGTTGTAGCCTTTCAATGGCTATCCACATTGCATGAGCTGTTTTGCAAGCATCAACAGTTGAATAGATATCATCCCCAATTCCAGTCAATAGCAAGTGAATTGCTTCCTTTTCCGCTTGGTAATGTTCTTTGTTTTCCGGAGACATATTCAAGATTGTGTCAACTGCAGTACGTTCCGAAATTGCAGGATTATCACCTATTGCAGGTACAGCTGGAATTGTGATAGTGGTAGGTTGATATGGACCTTCTAAGAGGCATTTCCTTAAGGCATCACCATTTGGTCTTGTATCAATGTATCTTAAGAAACATGATTGACACTGAGAATATCTTACGGGTGCAAGCATTGGTGAACGATCTCTTGAACCAGCTGTCATGATGTTGTTATGCATTTGACTGTCGGTTGTGGAAGTTACAATTGGAGTAGTCATGATGAATGATTGTTGAATTATGAAGTGAAAATGATTTGTAGGATCTTAAGTATGTTAAGTGATTGTTGTTGTAGTGGAAAACTATTTCACGGGATTTTACAAGTCTTGACTAAACAGAGAAAACACGTGAGTGGTTCGCGGGATTTTACTAAATCAAGAAAAACCGTGAAAATAGAATTGTTGTTGTTGAAATCGTTGTTGTTGTCAAAGAACTTGAGCTTTCGTTAACAATTTGTTGAGCTAAAATGATGAATGGTGCGCAAATTTTGAGCTTGAAATGATTAATGGTTGATTAAAACACAATCAAGGACTAACGGTGCAAAACAGAATCAACTAGAAAGGTTGTTATTGCAACAAGGGACTAATGATGTAATTAGACTTGAACATGAAGGCCTGCATATGACAAGTTTCATTTAAGTTTAATTAATGAGAACGAATGAACATTTTTTAAATTACCTCCATGTAAATGTCTTCAACTTTTTTAAATTTCACAAACTGAGAACGAATGAACTTTTGATCTTTTTAACTCGTTCGGTTATCGTCGATAAAAACTAAATACACTACGTTGATCGAAACGATGTCACGATCACGATGGTATAGATTAAATGTCCCGTACTTGAACGTCACTTAAAACCGGAAACCTGAAATGACTTAATTGATCGGTACTCAAAGAAAATATGGGTTGTTCGGTTTCTCTTTGAAACGAGTTGTTCGATACTCAAGGTGTGGAGTTGTTCGGTTTGAGAAAAAAAAGAGTTGTTCAATACAAGGTGTAGTTCGGTATCATGGTTGTTCGATACAAGGTGTTGTTCGATACAAGGTGTTGTTCGATACACGGTGTTGTTCGATACCAAAATACTTGTGAGTTGTTCGGTATTCAAAGGGAATGAGTTGATCGGTACTCCTTAAAACAGGTTGTTTTGTACTCAAATAGTTGAGTTGTTCGGTACCACAAAAGAAATGAGTTGATCGGTACTCCTTAAAAGAAGTTGTTCGGTATTCAAAGAAATGAGTTGTTTGGTATCAATGGTTTTGAGTTGTTCGGTTTTAGAAAGAAAAGAGTTGTTCGATACTCAATGGTTTCTAGTTGTTTGATACTTAAAGAAAAACAAGTTTTTTGGTGTACTATCCTTTGTCTTCTTGAGAAACAACCAAAACCCCAATCGTCCTTGTTGCTAAAATATTGGATCTATGTTTCCTTGTCTCAAACGGTGAGGACCACAAAGAAATAAGCCAACCACAATAAGCTTACCGAAAGCTTGAAAGATAAGCTTTTATCACCACAAAAAAGCCACGTGAAAACTAGTAAAGAAGATGAACACTACCTAGAAAAAAAACTGGTAACAGAAGAAGGAAGAAACTAAGTGTGAACCAATTAAAACAAAATTATCAACTTTTTGTTTCCTTAAACCAAGCAACTCTTTGTCTTGTTTAATGTTTCCATGACAATCAATAGCAAGGAAAAAAATAGAAGTTGTTTGTTTTGCAAAAAAAACGCACCCTTGATAATGAAATACAATCAAAATTTGACTAAAATAAAACAAAATAATCCTTATATGCTCAAGCATAAATCACAAAGACAAACAACACAAATAAAAGGAAGTGACACAAAGAAAAAAAACATGAAGGTTGATAAAAAGAGAAAATAAGCCGATTCTTTCTAAGCTTATAATACCACAACAAAAACACTAAACCCACCCGTGGCGAGTGATACCAAATGTCGATAACCCAAAAACACTTTCACTTCACCATGGATACCAAGAAAAAATGGATAAGAAGATGATAAGAATTTTAAAGAGAGAAACAAGAGAGAGAAAGTAGAGAGAAAATAAGAGAGTGGTTGATTACACAAGTGTGTGAAAACAAATGAGACCAACACCCTCTCCACACTTGGAGAAGGGTATTTATACCACCTTAATGGGCCGTGTGGTGTTTTTTTCTTGGGTCGGGCTTGGGATTACTTTAGACCTTAGTCCAAAACGCGTACAATATTAGATTAATTAAATGAGCCTGATCCCAGTTCTAGCCTATTGCAACATTTAATTAAATAAATAATAAATGACCGAGACCTAATATTCCTAATGAATGAACTTTTGGTTCGACTCAATATTTTGAGGCTAACACGTAACATCATGGATATCATCACAACACAATGGTCTCACTTGTAACACCCCCATTTTCATATATCTCAGCAGAAGGGTCATTTGGGGTGCTACGTCATAATTTAACAACTCAAGCATAGAAAACGACTCGAAAAGAAACGTTTTTAAATACATTCATTCGAAATAAAAGTTTACATTATAGGTCCCAAATTATTTCATAATTCATACAACATTTTTGCAAATCATCTTCGAATGACTTTTATTTAATAGGCCTTCAAAACATTTAAGTGACAACCAAATTCTCCATCGTCGAATTACCTTCAAGGACCTGAGATAAAACATGCTAAAAGTCAACTATCACGTCACAATAATGTGAGGGAATCCATAGAGTGTTATATATACTATATAAACAATAAAATTGTCTGAACACAAGTTCATTTCTCAATATTCATCAGGAATATAACAGAGTGTGGCTCTAACAACGTATTTATCGGGGGATTATTTAGAAGCTTATGACACTTGAACGTTACCTCTTCATTATGTTGGGGTTCCCAACAAGGTATGCCTACTACACACCCTTGCTATGAGTGCATATTATTCTCTATACAACGCATCCGTTGTGTCATATTCTCGACACTTGACGATAGCCAGTCGTCACGGATTGGAGGTGGCAGCCTCCAAATAGTACTATTTCATTTATAAGCGTCTACCATTTCCCGGTAGTTAACAATTCATGATTTCGGCGAGTCTTTTATCTAGCGAGTTAAGCTAACTTATAATAATAATCAAGGCAACTAGCATACAATCTCCCTTGTGTTCTATTTTAAAAACAAGCATGTTATCTCCCTCGTGGGTTTATAAAACAATTAAAGTGTAAAAATGCGAGGCTATGAACTCACTCAGTGATGTCGAATGAGAATATCGATGAATAAAAACTTCAGAAGTAGGCGCGTCAATTGATCCGTCCAAATCAACACGTATAATATATATATAATATATAAGTACGTACTAATAAGGATAGGCCAATAATAGTATAGTATAGTATTACCGTCGGGTTAAGAAATTTACTTTTAACCAAAGTGAAATCTCAAAAATCTTCCGGGTCGTTTCCTCGGCGAGAGGTGAATGGAAATCTACGTTCAAGTTGTAAATTGAGCTTGAAAAGCATAAAAGTTTTTGGTTTGGTTTTCTATATCTACTAAAAGAGAAAGCATATAAAAGCACGCTAAGTTATACTAATCATAAATCTAAGTTTAAAACAATGAGAATATACTAAAAATGATCTAAAAATATAAATGACTAATATGCTTGCTAAGTGACGTGAAATGTTCCTTAAGTGCGGATTTAGGTCTAACAAATCAAAATCTTTAGAAAACATGTTTAAAGAAATTAAATGACAAGTAAAGTAAATGCTTTTTAAAATAAATGACAAGTATTTAAATTGCACTAAAAGTAAATGACGGAATGTAAATCGAAAAGAAAAATGTTAGTGACTAATAATTTTTTAAACCTTTTTAAACCCGCACCTAAATTCCAAATCACTAATCACTTAGCAAACATAAGAAAACTACTCACTACTCATAATGAAATTAAACATAGCATTTAAAGATAAAAATAAATCTACACTAAGCATGGCATAAATCAAAACAATATTATAAAATAAAAACTAGACTAATTAATTGAAAAAGGGTAGAAAATGGAACCGAATTGGAGACCCGCAATTAAACGAATACCAACCGATTTATTTAACTAAAACAACTAATCAAAGTCGGTCTAGCTAAATAAACCCTTAAGCTCCACGCCTCATGAGTTGACCGGTACCAAAATCACAAATTAAACAAAAAGTTAAGATAAAATATTAAAAGTCTAATTGAAACACTTTTAAACTTTTTCTTAATCTTCCTAATGAAAATATTAAAAACGTTTTTTTTATTTTTAACTTTTTTTTTCAACCTTGTTTTCTGTTTTTATAAACTCGAATGGGCCAAGGCCCAAATCTTTCAAAACTAATGCTACACGAGTGTTGTAATCTAAGAAACAGGATTTAAAATCTAACTAAAAGAACTTATGTAAAATACTCTTGAAAAATAGATAGCTCAAGGATTAATCAATATACTGAGTGAATAAACACTCAAGGCCTCCTTTGAGTTTCGAAATGAGCCTAGCAATTCAATAAGAAAACGAGTAACAAAAGAGAAACTAGAAGAGTAAAGAAATAAGCCAAGGCTTATTTGATTATATGAGCTTAGATCCACACGAATAAGCTATAAAATAGCTTATCCGAATTCAGAAATTAAGCTAACAAACAAACAAAGCTTATTCGAACATAAACCAGACCAAAAACTTATTTAAAAACTTATGAATTCGAAACTTATAAAAGAAATAAGCAAATGAATCAATTAAGCTAACTATAGCTTATTCGATTTATAGCT